>JAUIMM010000194.1:150000-235000 GCA_031769625.1 Taudactylus pleione
TTCTTAATGCTACGAACATGCTCCTGTAATCTCATTTTTAATGGTCTTTTTGTTTTTTCCACGTACTTTAATTTACAGGGGCACTCTAATACATAGATGACCCATGTTGTTAGGCAGTTCATACGCTCTTTAATCATAACACTTTTTGAATCATCACAGTTCATAAAACTTCTAGAAATGGGATTTGTGAACCTACATACATTACAGTGACCACATTTGAAAAAACTTTTTTGCTGATTTCCCCAAATGTTTCTGTTTATGGATTCTTTTTTCTTCAATTGGCTAGGTGCTAGAATACTCTTAAGATTTCTAACTTTCTTAAAAACCACTGTGGATTTATCAGGTAAAATAGTATTGAGGACTCTATCCATTTTTACAATCCCCCAATGTTTCATCAGGGTATTACCCCAGAGAGATATTAATAGGGGCAATGGGTTGCCAAGAAGAGGTAAGACGATCCTCACCACTAAAAAGAAGGCTTGTAGATGAAGGGGAAGAAGGGGAGGCTTTAAGCGAATACAAAAAAGGAGAAACCTACAGAATTAGTCACAGAGACAGATCTTAAGATTAAGGGGATCTTTAATCTCTCTTCACATGAGCTCACAAAAGCAGAGATATCATTATTAAATAAAGGCCTCTCCTTCGCCCCTACAACACAGCCTAACAAATTTCAATTGTTTATTGATCTGAATAAATTTATCAGAAAACTGACGTTGAAGAGACATTTTATAAAAAAGATCAAGCCACCATAAGTAATAATGAGAGCGGTTCCATATCAGGTTTAAAATTACCCTCTAAATACTATCCACTAGAATCTAAAAGTAGTCAAATTGACATGTTTTACCAACTTGTGAAAAAAGATTTATGTGAGGTGGATAATGCATTTCAGGGTATAAAAAGTAAACATAACCTGACGAATTTTGAGAAAAATGCTTTAAAAAATTTAAGAAAAAATGAGGAAATCGTACTAAAGCAGGCTGATAAAGGCGGCGGCCTTGTAATTATGAATAGAACAGACTATGTCACTGAGGGTCAGAGGCTATTGAATGATGTTTCTTCATATAGAAAACTCAATGGGGACCGTACTTTGGGATTTGTGGAAAAACTTAGAGCTGTATTAGTAGATTATTAACAAAGATGAATGTCAATATCTTGTAAAAAATAACCCGGTGATACCTATATTTTATTTTCTCCCTAAAATACATAAACGACTGACTAACCCCCCGGGGTAGACTGATAGTGGCGGGTAGAGATTCTCTGACTGCACACATTTCAGAATATGTAGAGGTTTTTTTGAGTAAATATGTATTTAAGTTGAAGTCATACACTAAAGACACCACGAGCATTTTACAGAAACTAGAGAATTTTACATGGGAAGAAGATTATCACTGGGTGACTATAAATGTTCAATCACTTTATACATCGATTGATCATAGAAAAGGCATTGAATCATGCAAAGAGTTTCTTATTGAAGATGTGGATCTGAGTCCATTACATAAAGATTTTATTTGTATTTTAATGGATTTTATTTTGAAACATAATTATTTTAAATTTCTCAGTGATTTTTATTTACAAGTCTGTGGCACAGCGATGGGGACTGTATTTGCACCTAGTTTTGCCAATCTACACATGGGCAGCTGGGAAAATGTTTATATTTATGGAAATACTATTTTTAGAAGCAATATTGTTTTATACCAATGATACATTGATGACATTTTGATAATATGGAAAGGCAATGAATTAAGATTCAAAGAGTTTATGGATTACATCAGTGAAAATGATTACAATCTATCATTCACTTATAAATTTGATGATTATCAAATAGAATATTTGAACTTAATACTAATGAGCACTGGAACTGATATTAATACAAAGAGCTTTATAAAATCGGTAGACACTAATTCATATGTGCACTTTGATAGTGGACACGTGCTACAATGGAAAACAAACATACCTTATTCGCAGTTCTGCAGAGTAAAGCGGAATTGCAGCACTCAGGATGTATGTGAGGAAAAATTGGCACTATATTCCAGCAGGTTCAAGGATAGGGGTTACCCAGAAGATCTTCTAACGGAATCAATGAATAAAACCAGAAATACCAATAGACAAGATCTTTTGAAGTTTAAAGAAAAAGCTTGTGAAAAGGGTAAGGAGGTTTTATTCATTACCCCTTTCAATAGAGAAGAGAAAAAAATCTGTAATACCCTGATGAAACACTGGGGGATTTTAAAAATGGATAGAGTCCTCAATACTATTTTACCTGATAAACCCACAGTGGTTTTTAAGAAAGCTAGAAATCTTAAGCATATTCTAGCACCTAGCCAATTGAAGAAAAAAGAATCCATAAACAGAAACATTTGGGGAAATCAGCAAAAAGGTTTTTTCAAATGTGGTCACTGTAATGTATGTAGGTTCACAAATCCCATTTCTAGAAGTTTTATGAACTGTGATGATTCAAAAAGTTTTATGATTAAAGAGCGTATGAACTGCCTAACAACATGGGTCATCTATGTATTAGAATGCCCCTGTAAATTAAAGTACGTGGGAAAAACAAAAAGACCATTAAAAATGAGAATACAGGAGCATGTTCGTAGCATTAAGAATAAACAGGAAAATCACAGTGTCCCCAGACATTTTAAATCAGTGCATGATTCAAATTTAGAAGGTTTTATATTCAAAGCCATAGAACATGTGGAGATTGGAGAACGTGGTGGAGATATAGAGAATAAATTATCCAAGAGAGAGATGTTTTGGATTTATACACTAAATACTCTGGTCCCACATGTATTGTACGATAATTATGAAATTGCACCTTTTTTAACGTGAATTCACTGAGATAAGATTGATTTTTATTAGAAGTATTTTAGAGAGTTTTTATTTATATTGATATTGCCATTCTTATATTTTTGTATGTTCTTACATTTTTATACTCTTGTTTTTATTAGATATATATTTATATTTGTATTTTATATATATATTATGTATATATATATATATATATATATATATATATATGAATCCATTATGTTTTATTGTCATGTTTATCCATTTTAGATTATCTGGTATTGTTGTGAATATATTAATATTGTTATTATAGTGGTCCTATATATATATATTTCCCTACCTATGTGTTAAGTATACTAAGATTTCATCCTCTAAGCGCTAAGAACAGCGTCAGCCTAAGGCAAAATGGCCGCTGGCTGAACACTAGAGGCAAAAGACCTCAACAAAATGGCCACCGCCATTTAGATATACAGATAGGGTGAGGCTAGGGCGGTGCCTGGAGCTGACGGCACTGTGACCGTTACAGCATATCCAGAGTGCCGCTTTGGTCTCACTCATGGGGAACAAATAGGGTATTACACCTAGAGCTAGTAGGCGTCCTGGGCGATGGCGGGACTTCCGCTTCCGCATATTGGAATGCAAGCGCCCAGTACTTACAGGTTGGCGGAACGCATGCAACGGAGCCCGTTTTAGGCGGTACTCACGCCCACAATTAAGATTAATAGACTGGGGTATATAAGGACCATGAACAGTACCCTCCATTATCCTCCTGATGAAGTCCAAAATCCTTGTGACGGACGAAACGTGTTGAGGTGGTGTGTGGTATGATCCTCTGCCAGTGACACATATATGCAGATAAGCTTGAACATTTTATATTTCATGTACGGGCATTTGATATGCTTATTTTTTGTTGAATAAATTTGTGTGTATAGTATTACACTATGGTCTTTCCATTTTTATCTATATGTTGATTCATTATGGTCTGCATGGAGGGAAAAGTCTGATGGTTTCCAGAAAGTGGACAAATAAGGATTACTGCGATTGTTCTTGCTGTTAATCAAGTGGTGAATTCCACTATACAAGGTACACCCCATCTGCACAGAGGGTAATTACCTTTGGTGATGGTGACATCATTTATTAATTTAATGCACTAGGAGGCGCTCTTTCTCCACCTTTTGTTTTACAGATTTTTATGCTGTTTGGGCAGCAGTACATGGGAGTAGGAGCAGCCACCCTATATACCTGGGGAGTGCGTCTTTTGATGAACAGTTATTGAAATCGCTTTAGGATTAATTTGACTTTCTAGGACTCAGCGCCATGTACTACCTCTTTCGTATATATATATATATATATATATAATGTATATATATATATATTATACACACACATACACATATATATATATATATATTTGAAGGCAGGGTATACCTCGTGGAGTGGAGCTTGCTCCTGTTCCCCTGGGCTCTAGCAGGGCTTGGGGAAGGAGAGGATGACAGTGCTATCAGCGCACTGTGCAGTACATTTTCAGCTGTGGTGTGTGGGTCCCACAGGGCTGCCGCTTCCAGGGTGGGGGGATCAGGGGAAGAGAACACAGCACCAAAAGCGCTGTGCTGTTATTTTCCCGGCGGCTGCTCTGACATCTGTAGCCGCCGGATGTGGGTCCCACAGGGCTACCACTTACAGGGGGGAGAGGGAGGAGACTACAGTGCCAACAGCGCTGGCTGTTATTTTCCTGGCGGCTGCTCTGACATCTGCAGCCACCAGATGTGGGACCCACAGGGCTGCCGCTTACAGGGGGGAGACGGAGGAGAACACAGCGCGGACAGCGCTGGCTGTTATATTCCCAGCGGCTGCTCTGACATCTGCAGCTGTCGGATGTGGGACCCACAGGGCTGCCGCTAACAGGGCAGAGAGAGGGAGGAGAGCACAATGCAGACAGCACTGGCTGTTATTTTCCCGGCAGCTGCTCTGACATCTGCAGCCGCTAAGTGTGGCTCCCGCTGGGCTGCCGCTTGCAGGGCAGAAGGGGTGGGTGGGAGGGAGACAATGACGCTGCTGCTATTGGGTGTGGGAGCTGCGGGTGCCAGGCTGACTCAGATACAACCATGTCAGGGAAAGCCCTTTTTGGTATGGTCATATCTGATACGACTGTGCCAGGCAAGTGGTTAATAAAGACATTTGTTTCCTGATGTGCCATGTTGAAAGTTGAACTGCCACAGCCATTGAAATCTTCAACATGCGGTTGCTGAATGCTGAAAATATCCTGAACTGTTTATGGCCACAGACAGCATCTCCTGCATGCCCCTTTAATTTAAAAAATATTCTGAACCCCAAGTTGATTTTGTGTGCAAAACATGAGACATATTGTTCACCCATGCTCTCCCTTCCTACCTTATAAATTTGCTTTGAAATAAAAAAAAAATAATAATTAAATGTACTATGAATTAACACAACATTTCCCTGACTTCAACTATATACATCCCTCTCAGGCCTTTTAATTAATGAAAGCCTTTGTTTCCTGATTTGCCATGTTGGAAGTTGAACTGCCACTTGTTTGTGCCACCCACTGCTGCTGCTTAGCATAGTCAGCCAGCTAGCTTGGTGCAACTTTTTGGCTAAACAGGATGAAAACAATATTGTGAGCTATGAGGGGGTCAAAATTAAATGGAAATGAGGGGAAATGAATGTCATTGAGGGTAATAATACTGTAGGAATAAAAAAAGCCCAAATTGGCAGTTTCTATCAATTAAAAAAAAAACATATCCAAAACCAAACTACAAAAGTTAATCCATATCCAAAACCAAAGCACAGGGGTCGGTACACATCTTTCTAATATATATATATATATATATATATATATATATATATACAGTCAGGTCCATAAATATTGGGACATTGACAGAATTTTCAGATTTTGGCCTCTATTCACCACCACAATGGCTTTGAAATGAAACAAACAAGATGTAATTTACCTGCAGACTTTCAGATTAAATTTGAGGGTAATTACATCCAAATCAGGTGAACGGTGTAGGAATTACAACGGTTTCTATATGTGCCTCCCACTTTTTAAGGGGCCAAAAGTAATGGGACAAACCAAACAATCCTAAATCTAACTTTCACTTTTTAATACTTTGTTGCAAATCCTTTGCAGGCAATTACAGCCTGAAGTCTGGAACGCATAGACATCACCAGACGCTGGGTTTCATCCCTGGTGATGCTCTGCCAGGCCTCTACTGCAAATGTCTTCAGTTCCTGCTTGTTCTTGGGGCATTTTCCCTTCAGTTTTGTCTTCATCAAGTGAAATGCATGCTCAATCGGATTCAGGACAGGGGATTGACTTGGCCATTGCATAACATTCCACTTTTTAGCCTTCAAAAACTCTTTGGTTGCTTTTGCAGTATGCTTCGGGTCATTGTCCATCTGCACTGTGAAGCCGCCGTCCAATGAGTTCTGAAGCATTTGACTGAATATGAGCATATAATATTGCCCGAAACACTTCAGAATTAATTCTGCTGCTTTTGTCAGCAGTCACATCATCAATAAATACAAGGGAACCAGTTCCACTGGCAGCCATACATGCCCACGCCACGACACTACCACCACCATGCTTCACTGATGAGGTGGTAAGTTTTGGATCATGAGCAGTTCCTTTCCTTCTCTTCTCTTCCCATCACTCTGGTACAAGTTGATCTTTGTCTCATCTGTCCATAGGATGCTGTAATGGCTTTTTGAGATGTTGTTTGGCAAACTCTAATCTGTTCTTCCTGTTTTTGTGGCTTACCAATGGTTTACATCTTGTGGTGAACCCTCTATATTCACTCTTGTGAAGTCTTCTCTTGATTGTTGACTTTGACACATATACATCTACCTCCTGGAGAGTGTTCTTGATTTGGCCAACTGTTGTGAAGGGGTTTTTCTTCACCTGGGATATAATTCTTCTGTCATCCACCACAGTTATTTTCCATGGTCTTCTGGGTCTTTTGGTGTTGCTGAGCTCTCCGATGCATTCTTTCTTTTTAAAAATGTTCCAAACAGTTGATTTGGCCACACCTATTGTTTCTGCTATCTCTCTGATGGGTTTGTTTTGATTTTTCAGCCTAATGATGACTTCCTTCACTGATAGTGACAGCTCTTTGGATCTCATATTGAGAGTTGACAGCAACTGAGTCCAAATGCAAATGTCACACCTAGAATCAACTCCAGACCTTTTACCTGCTTAATTGATAATGAAATAACAAGGGAATAGCCCACACCTGTCCATGAAATAGCTTTTGAGTTGATAGTCCCATTACTTTTGGCCCCCTTAAAAAGTGGGAGGCACATATTTAAACTGTTGTAATTCCTACACCATTCACCCGATTTGGATGTAATTACCCTCAAATTATATCTGAAAGTCTGCAGTTAAAGCACATCTTGTTTGTTTCATCTCAAAACCATTGTGGTGGTGAATAGAGGCCAAAATCTGACAATGTCCCAATATTTATGGACCTGAATATATATATATATATATATATATATATATATATATATATATATATATATAAAAGCTGCATTTGAGGACGCTATGAGTGATTGTATATTATGATTATTTGAATTGTTTTTAACAAATAACTTTTTTCTATATGATAAATCATTCTTCATGCAGCACAGGGGCTGCGCAATGGGCTCTAGCGCAGCTCCTGTGTATGCAAATATTGTGATGTTTGAGATAGAAAATGACCTGTTTTTTTCTAATTCTAACACTGCATCTCAAATGATGCTATATTCACGCTTTATTGACGATCTTTTAGTGTTTTGGTGTGGTGAAGCTGCAGAATTTCAATCACATCATGGTAAATCACAACCAGAGCAGCTCTCCAATTAAATTTACCTACAGAATGAGTTTGACAGAGGTGAATTTTTTGGATGTTAAGATCTCAATTAGGAACAATGCCATTGAGACAACACTCTACTCTAAACTCACGGATAGAAACCTGTTGTTACAGGCCCCAGAGTTGCCATCCGAAGAAACTTATTCAGGGTTTACCATATAGTCAAATGATCAGGGTCAGACGAATTAACAGTGACCCAAATGTGGCCATTATTCAAATTGATGATTTAATCAAGCGCTTTTGTGCTCGGGGGTATTCATTTAAGTCCCTACAACTGACTAAAGCTAAAGTCCTAGCACTGGACCGTAAACAACTATTAGCTAAAAAGGATAAGCGTCAATCTCTTGATAATAGATTTCCTTGGGTCAACAGATTTAATACATCATCTTCCTAAGATTGGCCACATTGCTAAATCTAATTGGTCTCTAATCGAATCAGATAATACACTGAATTTGCAGGGCAGCCAGCTGATGCCCAGCTACTCTAGAGGGCGTAATTTATGTGATCTCTTAGTTATGACGCTGCTGCTATTGGGTGTGGGAGCTGCGGGGTGCCAGGCTGACTCAGATACAACCATGTCAGGGAAAGCCCTTTTTGGTATGGTCATATCTGATACGACTGTGCCAGGCAAGTGGTTAATAAAGACATTTGTTTCCTGATGTGCCATGTTGAAAGTTGAACTGCCACAGCCATTGAAATCTTCAACATGCGGTTGCTGAATGCTGAAAATATCCTGAACTGTTTATGGCCACAGACAGCATCTCCTGCATGCCCCTTTAATTTAAAAAATATTCTGAACCCCAAGTTGATTTTGTGTGCAAAACATGAGACATATTGTTCACCCATGCTCTCCCTTCCTACCTTATAAATTTGCTTTGAAATAAAAAAATAATAATAATTAAATGTACTATGAATTAACACAACATTTCCCTGACTTCAACTATATACATCCCTCTCAGGCCTTTTAATTAATGAAAGCCTTTGTTTCCTGATTTGCCATGTTGGAAGTTGAACTGCCACTTGTTTGTGCCACCCACTGCTGCTGCTTAGCATAGTCAGCCAGCTAGCTTGGTGCAACTTTTTGGCTAAACAGGATGAAAACAATATTGTGAGCTATGAGGGGGTCAAAATTAAATGGAAATGAGGGGAAATGAATGTCATTGAGGGTAATAATACTGTAGGAATAAAAAAAGCCCAAATTGGCAGTTTCTATCAATTAAAAAAAAAACATATCCAAAACCAAACTACAAAAGTTAATCCATATCCAAAACCAAAGCACAGGGGTCGGTACACATCTTTCTAATATATATATATATATATATATATATATATATATACAGTCAGGTCCATAAATATTGGGACATTGACAGAATTTTCAGATTTTGGCCTCTATTCACCACCACAATGGCTTTGAAATGAAACAAACAAGATGTAATTTACCTGCAGACTTTCAGATTAAATTTGAGGGTAATTACATCCAAATCAGGTGAACGGTGTAGGAATTACAACGGTTTCTATATGTGCCTCCCACTTTTTAAGGGGCCAAAAGTAATGGGACAAACCAAACAATCCTAAATCTAACTTTCACTTTTTAATACTTTGTTGCAAATCCTTTGCAGGCAATTACAGCCTGAAGTCTGGAACGCATAGACATCACCAGACGCTGGGTTTCATCCCTGGTGATGCTCTGCCAGGCCTCTACTGCAAATGTCTTCAGTTCCTGCTTGTTCTTGGGGCATTTTCCCTTCAGTTTTGTCTTCATCAAGTGAAATGCATGCTCAATCGGATTCAGGACAGGGGATTGACTTGGCCATTGCATAACATTCCACTTTTTAGCCTTCAAAAACTCTTTGGTTGCTTTTGCAGTATGCTTCGGGTCATTGTCCATCTGCACTGTGAAGCCGCCGTCCAATGAGTTCTGAAGCATTTGACTGAATATGAGCATATAATATTGCCCGAAACACTTCAGAATTAATTCTGCTGCTTTTGTCAGCAGTCACATCATCAATAAATACAAGGGAACCAGTTCCACTGGCAGCCATACATGCCCACGCCACGACACTACCACCACCATGCTTCACTGATGAGGTGGTAAGTTTTGGATCATGAGCAGTTCCTTTCCTTCTCTTCTCTTCCCATCACTCTGGTACAAGTTGATCTTTGTCTCATCTGTCCATAGGATGCTGTAATGGCTTTTTGAGATGTTGTTTGGCAAACTCTAATCTGTTCTTCCTGTTTTTGTGGCTTACCAATGGTTTACATCTTGTGGTGAACCCTCTATATTCACTCTTGTGAAGTCTTCTCTTGATTGTTGACTTTGACACATATACATCTACCTCCTGGAGAGTGTTCTTGATTTGGCCAACTGTTGTGAAGGGGTTTTTCTTCACCTGGGATATAATTCTTCTGTCATCCACCACAGTTATTTTCCATGGTCTTCTGGGTCTTTTGGTGTTGCTGAGCTCTCCGATGCATTCTTTCTTTTTAAAAATGTTCCAAACAGTTGATTTGGCCACACCTATTGTTTCTGCTATCTCTCTGATGGGTTTGTTTTGATTTTTCAGCCTAATGATGACTTCCTTCACTGATAGTGACAGCTCTTTGGATCTCATATTGAGAGTTGACAGCAACTGAGTCCAAATGCAAATGTCACACCTAGAATCAACTCCAGACCTTTTACCTGCTTAATTGATAATGAAATAACAAGGGAATAGCCCACACCTGTCCATGAAATAGCTTTTGAGTTGATAGTCCCATTACTTTTGGCCCCTTAAAAAGTGGGAGGCACATATTTAAACTGTTGTAATTCCTACACCATTCACCCGATTTGGATGTAATTACCCTCAAATTATATCTGAAAGTCTGCAGTTAAAGCACATCTTGTTTGTTTCATCTCAAAACCATTGTGGTGGTGAATAGAGGCCAAAATCTGACAATGTCCCAATATTTATGGACCTGAATATATATATATATATATATATATATATATATATAAAAGCTGCATTTGAGGACGCTATGAGTGATTGTATATTATGATTATTTGAATTGTTTTTAACAAATAACTTTTTTCTATATGATAAATCATTCTTCATGCAGCACAGGGGCTGCGCAATGGGCTCTAGCGCAGCTCCTGTGTATGCAAATATTGTGATGTTTGAGATAGAAAATGACCTGTTTTTTTCTAATTCTAACACTGCATCTCAAATGATGCTATATTCACGCTTTATTGACGATCTTTTAGTGTTTTGGTGTGGTGAAGCTGCAGAATTTCAATCACATCATGGTAAATCACAACCAGAGCAGCTCTCCAATTAAATTTACCTACAGAATGAGTTTGACAGAGGTGAATTTTTTGGATGTTAAGATCTCAATTAGGAACAATGCCATTGAGACAACACTCTACTCTAAACTCACGGATAGAAACCTGTTGTTACAGGCCCCAGAGTTGCCATCCGAAGAAACTTATTCAGGGTTTACCATATAGTCAAATGATCAGGGTCAGACGAATTAACAGTGACCCAAATGTGGCCATTATTCAAATTGATGATTTAATCAAGCGCTTTTGTGCTCGGGGGTATTCATTTAAGTCCCTACAACTGACTAAAGCTAAAGTCCTAGCACTGGACCGTAAACAACTATTAGCTAAAAAGGATAAGCGTCAATCTCTTGATAATAGATTTCCTTGGGTCAACAGATTTAATACATCATCTTCTAAGATTGGCCACATTGCTAAATCTAATTGGTCTCTAATCGAATCAGATAATACACTGAATTTGCAGGGCAGCCAGCTGATGCCCAGCTACTCTAGAGGGCGTAATTTATGTGATCTCTTAGTTAAGACTGATATATCAAACCTGGGTAATAAACCACAATCTTTTCTTAATAAGAAACTTGGCTGCATTAAATGCACATGTGTAACTTGTCAATTTATGATAGGAGGAGATACATTTTCACATCCCCATAGTGGAAATTTTTTTTTTTATCAGATACCAATTGAATTGTAACACTTGCTTTGTGGTATACCAGGTTATTTGTCCCTGTGGATTATCTTATGTCGGCAAAACCGAGTGGAAATTTAAAGAACGAATGGCAGCGCATCGCTCAGCCATTCGCAATGCATTGGCGAGTGGTACCAGCGAACAGTCGGTGGCGCGTCATTTTGCTGAGCTTAATCATCCTTTATCTAGCATCAAGTACAGAATGATTGATCACATCCCCCCTCTAATAAGAGGTGGTGATCGCGCCACCAAGCTATTACAATGCGGGGCATGCTGGATAGCCCGGTTAGACGTCATCTCTCCTAAGGGACTTAATGAGAATATCTCATATAACAGCTTCCTATAACCTATTTATGATTAACTGGACCTTTACTGATATGTCCTGAGAGTGTTAAATAATTTTTTGATTTGTGATACCTTTGCGTCATGCTTGGGGATTATTCATTAATATTGAAATGATATTCACTATAGAACATTATTTGCTAATACTATATAATTATTAGTATGATTGATCCCGTCTGTGTTATCTGTAAGTTGCTTTATAACTGTGCCAATTGATTTTAGACTTTGTCTTTGTTTATATGGTAGTTATGGTGATGGTGACACGATTGAGGGAGGCCGAGCCTAGACGCTTGTGCGTCATGATGTCATCTTTTGGTGCCACCAGACGGGTGGGTGGTCCCGGCCCCGGCTCCTGGTTTTACACGTGGTACTTTTCATGTATAAAGGTATGTTTGTTATGCATATTTGTTATCTTGATAAAAGTTCAGTAAAGAACTGAAACGTTGAACACTAAACGTCACACATCATTTATTTATTGAAGCTATGCCACGAGTGCCACACCTTGGCTATTTGTATTCTAGGAATCTGTGAGGGCACCGGCAGCAGATATTTTTCGTGTGTTATTGGGAGTGCCAGGCCATCTGTGATTGTATATATATATATTCCATGTGTATTCCAATGAGCACACAATTCTGTGAATTAGCAGCTCCAACCATTTTGTGAGTGACAGCAAACTCATTCTGTGGGAGTGCTGAATCTGCAGCTAACCACAGGGTGTGATGGCATATCACATCTATATTGCGCAAGGAACACGTCCATTAAGGCATCAGCCTTAATGATCGTAATTTCATTGCTTTTTGAAGTTTGACTGGCAGAAAATCAATAGATTTTGTGAATATTCAGATCATGTCTTAGCAGCCTCAATGGGACATGTGAAACCGTAAGGTTTTTTGTCTATGGAATTTCATAGCTTTTTTTAAAATTTATTAACTATCAGGTTTGGATGAGAAAACCGGGCCACCTGCAGGAGAGAATTGCAACAAAATGGTACACTAACCCAAGAGGTTGGTTTGGGAGGTGCAGAGTGCGAGATGGCTGTAGGGTAGCGGCAGCAGCGGTGGTTCAGAGCAGTGGCAACGGTGCAGTGCAAAGGGGGCATCAGTGGGTGACAGAGGGCTCACTGGTAGTGCGTATTCACGTGAGAAAATCAAATCAATAAGTCACAGATGCACGAATGCAGGAGTGAGATCCATCTACACATCTGTTAAAAATTTGATGTGTAAATAAAAAAGGCATTGCCCCACCCCCTAGAGGACAACCTGCACCGGGCTTTGGAGCCCCAGTACTGGTTGTGCTACATACAGGGGACAAATGACATAGGGGTTCCCCGTATGAAGCACAACCAACACCAGGCTTTTGAGAACCAGTCCTGGTTGCCAAAATAGGGGGGCAAATGACATAGGGGTCCCCCGTATTTAGCGCAACCATCACTGGGCTCTGAGTCGGTCTTGGTTCTGGAAATACAGGGGGGAAAATGCATAGGGACCCCCTGTATTTCCCCTGAACCAGCACCAGACCCTTTCTAGCAGGGGGTTGATGCCACAGCCAGGGGTGCCCTTTCACCGGGCCCCCCAGCCGAAGCATCACCCCTGACTGCTAGTCAGCCCAGACTGGGGATCCCAGTGGATTTGGGGACCCCCCATTGAAGGGGTTCCCCCTTTCCATTGCACACCAGGCCCAGGCTGATAGCCCGGGGCTATCCCCAGCACCCCTGGGTAGTGGGTGCTGGGTTGATTTGTGATGTGTGGTGTATATGAATATATAAATATTGTCTTTTGCAGTAGTACTACAGGTCCCAGCAGGCATCCCCCGCATACTGGCACTTGGAAAACCACAAGTACCAGCAGGCTGGGCACTAAGGGCCTGTTGGTACCTATAGTACCCCTGCAAAAGAAATATTAAAATAAAACAGAAAAACACTGTTTTTTTTTATATTTTATTTAGCGGGACCTTCACCTGGGGGGGCGGCAGCCTTAAGCTCTTTTACATGGCTGCCGCTTCCCCAGGACTTCTATGGTGTCTTCACCTAGAGGACTACGGCCTTTAAGCTCTTTTATCTGGCCGTCACCCATCCAGGGCTTCCGCGGTGATGTCACGAGCCATGATTGGCTCGCAGCGGCCATCTTTAAATTTCAATAATGGCGCTGAAGCACACTCGGTTCTCACCATTGAATTCAATGGTGAGAACCGCTTATTGGCTGAGAGGCGGAGGGCTCGCCTCTTTCAGCAAATGAGCGCTCTGCACTGGGATTTCTGGACTGAAATCCCACAGCGGATCTGTCATTCAGGTAGTAGTGTCCTTAGAGGACACTACTAATGTCTGTGGGCTCGGGTAATTTGTGTTTTTTTTTTTTGCCAAGACCCATGATTTGCCTACTTTGGAATGAAGAGGACAGATGGACGCATAGGAGGAGGTGAGTATGAATTTTTTTATTACAGGTACACCATTGGATTACCTACTGGAGAAGAGGACAGATTGGCTTCAAGGATACATAGGTGAGTTTGTGAGATAGTGTGTATGCATGTGTGAGTACATGTCTATGTGCATGTTTGTTTTAATAAAATTATATTTTTCTACGGTGTGTGTTGTGTGTTTTTTAATATTGCTTTTGTTGTGGAACTACAGCTACCAGCATGCCCGTAATGCCCCACATGCTGATACTTGTGGTTCTCCAAGTACCAGCATGCGGTGGAGGCTTGCTGGGATCTGTAGTTCCACAGCAAAAGGCAATATTTAAAATTTAATTGCACCACACTTTAAATAATCAACCCGGCACCCACCACCCAGGGGTGCTGGGGATAGCCCCGGGCTATCAGCCTGGGCCTGGGGTGCCCTGGAGAGGGGGACCCTTTTATTGGGGGAGTCCCCAACTCCCCAGGGATCCCCGTCCTGGGCTGACTAGCGGTCCGGGGTGATGCTGTGGCTGGGGATCCCGGCGAAAGGGCCCCCCTGACTGTGGCATCACCCCCCTGCTAGAATGAGTCCGGTGCTAGTTCTGGGAAATACAGGGGGGGCCTATGCATTTTTTGCCCCTGTATTTCCAGAGCCCAGTGCTGGTTGTGCTAAATATGGGGGACCCCTACATCATTTGTCCCTCATATTTTGGCAAACAGGACTGGTTCTGAAAAGCCTGGTGCTGGTTGTGCTTAATACGGGGGACCCCTACGTCATTTGTCCCCTGTATTTAGCACAACCAGTACTGGGGCTCCATAGCCCAGGGCTGGTTGTTTTTTTGGGGGAGGGGGCCACGCCAATTATTTTTTACAGTGTTTTTATTTTTAAACACAGAAGCACAGACAGGTCTCATTGACCCGTCCGTGCTTCTGTGTTTGTTTTTTTAAACACAGATGCAGGTATAATGGAATTTTCAGATCCAAGCCTGCACTGTGTGCTGTTACCTCCCTCGGGTCCTAACACCTGCAGCCCAACCGCTGCACCGCCGCCGCTAACGCCCACTACCGTCCCCAGTTCCCGGCCACAGCTAATGCCCGTTATCCCCTACCCCCTCTCCCTAGCATCCTGGCTGCAGCAAACGCCGGCTTCCCGCCCCCCGGTCCCGGCTACCGCCCACAAATGACGGCCATCTTGCTGCACCCAAGTGAAGCCACTATGACTACAACTGCTGGAGGCTCCTACTGAGGCTGTGCAACAAGTTGAAAAGTCCTATTTCTACAATGGTGCATTCTTGAGGTAATAGTTTAAAAACTGTAACTTTCTAATTTACCTGAACCCCAAAAGCACGTATCCTGGCACAATAGCTACCTAATAAAACAAACCCCAAGTCTAAATTCACAACCTACCCTGAGTTTTGCCTTCCCAAAAAACCCCTAAGACTATAGCAGAAAAGTGGTCTTAACTGAGAATGTCAGAAAAATGTGACAGTTGGAGTTTTAGATTACTCCCAAATCCTCAATTTTTATGTTTATGTCCTGAAATTTGGCATGCAGCACTGTGCAACAGTTCTACCAACCCCTACCAAATTTCAACTCAGTACATCCTATAGCTTTTGAGGTGTAACCCCTTAAACACTTTGCCCCCCCTTCGAAATTCTCTATGGAGAAATCCATTTTTTTAGATGCAGCCTTAATATAATGGCACGACTGTGCCCTTATACTCCATATATATATATATTAGGGGTGTGCACCGGCCACTTTTCGTGTTTTGTGTTTTGGTTTTGGATCTGGATCTTTCTTCGTGTTTTGGATCTGGATTGGTTTTGCCAAAACCACCCTTCCGTGTTTTGGGTTCTGGGTTTTGTGTTTTGGATCTGTATTTTTTTTTTAAAAAGCATAAAAACAGCTAAAATCACAGAATTTGTAGGTTTTTCTGCTCCTATGCTATTATTAACCTCAATAACCTTAATTTCCACTCATTTCCAGTCTATTCTGAACACCTCACACCTCACAATAGTGTTTTTATGTCCAAAACGTTGCACCGAGGTAGCTGGATGACTATGCTAAGCGACACGAGTGGGCGGCACAAACACGTGACCCATCTAGGCGTGAAACTGCAGTGGCAGACAGGATGGCAGTTTGAAAAACTAGGCCCCAAACTGTACATAATGCAAAGAAAAAAAAGAGGTGCAAGATGGAATTGTCCTTGGGCCCTCCCACCCACCCTTATGTTGTATAAACAGGACATGCACACTTTAACAAACCAATCATTTCAGCGCCAGGGTCTGCCACACAACTGTGGCTGAAATGATTGGTTCGTTTGGGCCCCCACAAAACAAGCTGGCAATTAATGTGTCCCTGCACAAACTGGCTCTATGGAGGCAAGATGTCATCCTCATCCTCCTCATCCACCGATTCCTCACCCTCTTCAGTGTGTACATCCTCATCCTCACAAAGTATTAACTCGTCCCCACTTGAATCCACCACCACAGGTCCCTCTGTACCTTCTGGAGGCTGGTCTCCCTGGAAGAGCTGATAATTCATTTTGATGAACATCATCTTCTCCACATTCTGTGGAAGCAACCTCCTACGCCTTTCGCTGACAAGGTTCCCGGCTGCACTAAACACTCTTTCGGAGTACACACTGGAGGGGGGGCAACTCAGGTAAAATAGAGCCAGTTTGTACAGGGGCCTCCAAATTGCCTCTTTTTCCTGCCAGTGCAGGTATGGACTGTCTGCCATGCCTACTTGGATGCTGTCACCGATGTAATCCTCCACCATTCTGTCAATGGTGACAGTATCATATGCAGTGACAGTAGACATGTCAGAAATTGTTGCCAGGTCCTTCAGTCCGGACCAGATGTGCAAACTTGGTCCTGCCTGCCCTGCATCACCGCCAGCGGGTTGCTTAGGATACCTAAGTTTTTTCCTGGCAGCCCCAGTTGCAGGAGAAAATGAAGAAGGAGCCGTTGACGTGTCACGTTCCGCTTCAGCTGACAGTGTGTTCACCAGCAGGTCTTTGCACCTCTGCAGGCTTGTGTCAGCCGGAAAGAGAGACACCACATAGGCTTTAAACCTAGGATCGAGCACGGTGGCCAAAACGTAGTGGTCTGATTTCAACAGATTGACCACCCTGGAATCCTGGCAAAGCGAATGAAGGGCTTCATCCACAAGTCCCACATGCCGAGCGGAATCGCTCCGTCTTAGCTCCTCCTTCACTTTCTCCAGCTGCTTCTGCAAAAGCCTGATGAGGGGAATGACCTGACTCAAGCTGGCAGTGTCTGAACTGACTTCACGTGTGGCAAGTTCGAAGGGCTGGAGAACCTTGCACAACATGGAAATCATTCTCCACTGCGCTTGAGTCAGGTGCATACCCCCTCCTTTGCCTATGTCATAGGTGGATGTATAGGCTTGTATGGCCTTTTGCTGCTCCTCCATCCTCTGAAGCATATAGAGGGTTGAGTTCCACCGCGTCACAACCTCTTGCTTCAGGTGATGGCGGGGCAGGTTCAAGAGTGTTTGCTGGCGCTCCAGTCTTCGGCACGCAGTCGCTGAATGGCGAAAGTGGCCAGAAATTTTTCGGGCCACCCAAAGCGTCTCCTGCACGCCCCTGTCGCTTTTCAGAAAATTCTGCACCACCAAGTTTATTGTGTGAGCAAAACATGGGACGTGCTGGAATTTGCCCAGATGTAATGCCCGCACAATATTGGTGGCGTTGTCAGATATCACAAATCCCCAGGAGAGTCTAAGTGGGGTAAGCCACTGGGCGATGATTTCCCTCAGTTTCTCTAAGAGGTTGTCGGCGGTGTGCCTCTTACTGAAACCGGTGATACACAGCGTAGCCTGCCTTGTAACGAGCTGGCGTTTCTGAGATGCTGCTACTGGTGACGCTGCTGCTGTTGCTGCGTAAGGTGATACATCTACCCAGTGGGCTGTCACAGTCATATAGTCCTTAGTCTGCCCTGTTCCACTTGTCCACATGTCCGTGGTTAAGTGGACATTGTGTACAACGGCATTTTTCAGGACACTGAGGACACTTTTTCTGACGTTTCTGTACAGTCTCGGTATCGCCTGCCTAGTGAAGTGGAATCTAGACGGGATTTGGAACCGGGGACACACTACCTCCATCAATTGTCTAAATCCCACTGCACTAATGGCGGATACCGGACGCACGTCTAACACCAACATAGCAGTCAAGGCCTCAGTTATACGTTTTGCTTCAGGATGACTGCTGTCGTACTTCATCCTCCTCGCTAAGGACTGTTGGAGGGTCAATTGTTTAGTAAAAGTAGTGGTGTTCCTACTTCCTCTCTGGGATGATGAACGACTCCCAGCAGCAGCAACAGCAGCAGCGGCAGCAGTAGGTGTAGCAATGCAGGATCCTCCAGAGGAATCCCGGATAGGAGAGTCAGTCATGCCAGTGACATGGTCTGCAGGACTACTTCCGATCCTGACTAAGGAGGAAATTGACGAGGAGGGAGTTGACGGTGTGGTTTGCAGGCGCTTGGATACAACAGGACAACGGGATTTAGGTGTCCCTGGACTGCTTACGGTCTTAGCCAAAGTTTCTGAACTTGACAGTAACTTTTTATGAACGCGCTGCAGGTGCCGTATAAGGGAGGATGTTCCTAGGTGGTTGACGTCCCTACCCCTACTTATTTCACCTTTACATATGGTACATATGGCAAGACAGTTGTTGTCCGGATTTGGATAGAAATATTGCCAGACCAAAGAGGTGGAATGTTTGGTCTTCTGCCCAGGCATGACCGTGATGGGCTTTTTCATCCCACGGACAACAACTGTCTCCCCCGGAGCCTGATTTAAACAAACCACATCACCATCAGAATCCTCCTCGCCAACTTCCTCCTCAGCGCCAGCTACACCAGTATCCTCATCCTGTTGTACTTCAACAGTGACATCTTCAATTTGCATATCAGCAAGTGGACTGTGGGTGCTCCTTTCAGCACTTGCAGGGGGCATGCAAATGGTGGAAAGAGCCACCTCTTCCCGTCCAGTGCTGGGAAGGTCAGGCATCGCAACCACCACCACACTTGGACTCTCCTTGGGGATTTGTGATATCTTCTTAGAAAGCACAGTTCTTCGCTGTGCTTTTGCCAGCTTAACTCTTTTGATTTTTTTAGTGGGAGGAGGGCTTCCATCGTCATGTGAAGCTGAACCACTAGTCATGAACATACTAGGGATCGACCTTAGCCGTTCCTTGCCACTCCGTGTCGTAAATGGCATATTGGCAAGTTTACGTTTCTCTTCAGCTGATTTAAATGTCTTTTTCAAGGTCATTTTCCTGAACTTTGCCATTTGGGATTGTATGTGCCCTCTACTATGACATTGGGCATCGGCCTTGGCAGACGACGTTGATGGCATGTTATCGTCTATGTCATGACTAGTGGCAGCAGCTTCAGCACTAGAAGGAAGTGGTTCTTGATCTTTCTCTATTTTATTTTTATCGGAGAAAGTTTGGTCCTCCATTTATGTTATATCGATTTGATATATACGTGCGGCTAAACACAGAAAATAATTTTTTTTTTGGTTTGGACTGGAGTGTACTTTGTGGGTTACAGCACCCTTTAACGGTCAAGCCAGCCGGCCCTTTACTTATGACACAGGCGCACTCTTGGCACTACTTTGTTGATGCACGTGCGGCTACTGCGCACACAATTCACAAACACAGAAAATAATTTTTTTTTGGTTTGGACTGGAGTGTACTTTCGGGGGTTACAGCACCCTTTAACGGTCAAGCCAGCCGGCCCTTTACTTATGACACAGGCGCACTCTTGGCACTACTTTGTTGATGCACGTGCGGCTACTGCGCACACAATTCACAAACACAGAAAATAATTTTTTTTTGGTTTGGACTGGAGTGTACTTTCGGGGGTTACAGCACCCTTTAACGGTCAAGCCAGCCGGCCCTTTACTTATGACACAGGCGCACGCTTGGCACTACTTTGTTGATGCACGTGTGGCTACTGCGCACACAATTCACAAACACAGAAAATAATTTTTTTTTTGGTTTGGACTGGAGTGTACTTTCGGGGGTTACAGCACCCTTAACGGTCAAGCCAGCCGGCCCTTTACTTATGACACAGGCGCACTCTTGGCACTACTTTGTTGATGCACGTGCGGCTACTGCGCACACAATTCACAAACACAGAAAATAATTTTTTTTTGGTTTGGACGGGAGTGTACTTTCGGGGGTTACAGCACCCTTTAACGGTCAAGCCAGCCGGCCCTTTACTTATGACACAGGCGCACGCTTGGCACTACTTTGTTGATGCACGTGCGGCTACTGCGCACACAATTCACAAACACAGAAAATAATTTTTTTTTTGGTTTGGACTGGAGTGTACTTTCGGGGGTTACAGCACCCTTAACGGTCAAGCCAGCCGGCCCTTTACTTATGACACAGGCGCACGCTTGGCACTACTTTGTTGATGCACGTGCGGCTACTGCGCACACAATTCACAAACACAGAAAATAATTTTTTTTTTGGTTTGGACTGGAGTGTACTTTCGGGGGTTACAGCACCCTTAACGGTCAAGCCAGCCGGCCCTTTACTTATGACACAGGCGCACGCTTGGCACTACTTTGTTGATGCACGTGCGGCTACTGCGCACACAATTCACAAACACAGAAAATAATTTTTTTTTTGGTTTGGACTGGAGTGTACTTTGGGGGTTACAGCACCCTTTAACGGTCAAGCCAGCCGGCCCTTTACTTATGACACAGGCGCACGCTTGGCACTACTTTGTTGATGCACGTGCGGCTACTGCGCACACAATTCACAAACACAGAAAATAATTTTTTTTTTGGTTTGGACTGGAGTGTACTTTCGGGGGTTACAGCACCCTTAACGGTCAAGCCAGCCGGCCCTTTACTTATGACACAGGCGCACGCTTGGCACTACTTTGTTGATGCACGTGAGGCTACTGCGCACACAATTCACAAACACAGAAAATAATTTTTTTTTTGGTTTGGACTGGAGTGTACTTTCGGGGGTTACAGCACCTTTAACGGTCAAGCCAGCCGGCCCTTTACTTATGACACAGGCGCACGCTTGGCACTACTTTGTTGATGCACGTGCGGCTACTGCGCACACAATTCACAAACACAGAAAATAATTTTTTTTTTGGTTTGGACTGGAGTGTACTTTCGGGGGTTACAGCACCCTTAACGGTCAAGCCAGCCGGCCCTTTACTTATGACACAGGCGCACTCTTGGCACTACTTTGTTGATGCACGTGCGGCTACTGCGCACACAATTCACAAACACAGAAAATAATTTTTTTTTGGTTTGGACTGGAGTGTACTTTCGGGGGTTACAGCACCCTTTAACGGTCAAGCCAGCCGGCCCTTTACTTATGACACAGGCGCACGCTTGGCACTACTTTGTTGATGCACGTGCGGCTACTGCGCACACAATTCACAAACACAGAAAATAATTTTTTTTTTGGTTTGGACTGGAGTGTACTTTCGGGGGTTACAGTACCCTTAACGGTCAAGCCAGCCGGCCCTTTACTTATGACACAGGCGCACGCTTGGCACTACTTTGTTGATGCACGTGCGGCTACTGCGCACACAATTCACAAACACAGAAAATAATTTTTTTTTTGGTTTGGACTGGAGTGTACTTTGGGGGTTACAGCACCCTTTAACGGTCAAGCCAGCCGGCCCTTTACTTATGACACAGGCGCACGCTTGGCACTACTTTGTTGATGCACGTGCGGCTACTGCGCACACAATTCACAAACACAGAAAATAATTTTTTTTTTGGTTTGGACTGGAGTGTACTTTCGGGGGTTACAGCACCCTTAATGGTCAAGCCAGCCGGCCCTTTACTTATGACACAGGCGCACGCTTGGCACTACTTTGTTGATGCACGTGCGGCTACTGCGCACACAATTCACAAACACAGAAAATAATTTTTTTTTTGGTTTGGACTGGAGTGTACTTTCGGGGGTTACAGCACCCTTAACGGTCAAGCCAGCCGGCCCTTTACTTATGACACAGGCGCACGCTTGGCACTACTTTGTTGATGCACGTGCGGCTACTGCGCACACAATTCACAAACACAGAAAATAATTTTTTTTTTGGTTTGGACTGGAGTGTACTTTCGGGGGTTACAGCACCCTTAACGGTCAAGCCAGCCGGCCCTTTACTTATGACACAGGCGCACGCTTGGCACTACTTTGTTGATGCACGTGCGGCTACTGCGCACACAATTCACAAACACAGAAAATATATTATTTTTTTAGCACTTGGGGGGAGCACCCCTGATGGACAGAGCACCCCCTGGACAACACTACAGCACTCCTTTAGGACTGGGACACTGCACAGGACTTTGGAGTGGACACAGCCCCTATGGAGAACTGACTGCACAACACAGTCCAGCCAGCCCCTATGGACTTTGAAGTAGTGGACACAGCCCCTATTAACAACAGCAGCACAGCACAACACAGCCAGCCCCTATGGACTTTGAAGTAGTGGACAACAGCAGCACTACACTACACTACACTACACAGCCCTAACTCCCACCCTCCCTCTTCACTGTCCACAGCCGAGTGAGAAAATGGCGCCGACGTGTGTACCTTATATAGGATCCAAAACCCGCGAGACTCGGAAGGCGGGAAGATGACGTTTTGCCTCGATTTCAGATCCGAGTCAGGCGGGAAAAGTCGAGCCTGACTCGGATCGGACTCGGATCGGGGGGGCTCGGGGGGGTTCGGATTTCAGAAATCCGAACCCGCTCACCCCTAATATATATATATATATATATATATATATATATACATATATATACATATGACTTTCTGCACTTTATCTCTACATATGAGTGGTAAATAAATATTCTTATTCTGTCAAATAGCTGGTGAGTGCCGATTTATATCTATTTTTATACGCTAAATGGACTATTTATGGACTTTAATTGAGCAACCCACCTCTATGGATTTCTACTAAAGTGTGGACATTCTGGACTTTTATATATATATATTATATATATATATATATATATATATATATGTATGTAGATAGATCAATCCATAGCCTGCACTCACATCATACCTTCAGAATTCAACTTGCGGGGTGCAGTCCTCACACCATAAACATGGTCCATTGTATATCCAATAGTTTCTTCCACAAACAGGGAATAACAGAGGGCACTCACCAGAGGTACAAAGTTCATGCTAGTTTATTCATCACTGGTAAAAATGATTGTTGACGTTTCAATCCCGAAGGACCTTTTTCAAGACATCAAAACCATATGTCATGTACATAAACATAACAAACAATCTCCATTTATACCCAGAGTAATCAAAACTGATGCAACTCACCCTAAATGCTCAGAGCCGAATGCCATGCAGGGCAGCTGTGAAGACCGGAAGCCAGGTGCCGTGAAACGGAAGTCACGTCACGCCCCACCTTGGTCGCCTGGCAACCGCTTCAAAGCATCGCTGATCAACCAGCATGTAACATTATGCGTCATGTGTCTATCACGTGATACCATCACGTGAGAAACGACGCTACCATAGCAACACATAAAAGCATTCTAAAGTTACCTAGTGTCCTCGGGCAAATTATCTCACATCACTACACATTACAAACTCCAACGTCACACCTACTAGTGGGGGCCGATACCAGGATCTCCCAAATATTTATAGTGTGGGATCAACAGTTAGCCATACATTCACCTTATAATATACACACACGAAGTGTGTCCAGGGAATCCCCCTGTGTTCGCTTACGGTCTCTGTTGATGACACAATTTGATCCAACACTACAGATAAAAATCTTTTAACATCATATCGGGAAAAAAACTAATTATGTATTTTTTATGATGTGCATCATATGATGTGGTAACAATTCTCATGATCTGCAAATAATCAAAAACATAACTGTTGTACAATACATGAGATCAGAATGTATGCTAATTAAAATTATCAACAGTGCATCATGTTTAAGGCAATCTGGGTACAAATAAAGATATCAATATTTACAATTACACTAACAACACATAACAAATACAATATACATATTGCTGAATTTTCAGACAGATGACCCATATGGTTCAAAGACACCCATCTATTTATTTCAAAAATATATTCAAAGGATTTGATTCATTAAGACCTCTTAGTGTCATGGTCCCCAATTTATTTATCCACCAACTCTCAAGTTTCCGTAATTTTTGCGCCCTATCGCCACCGTGTACTAGGGAGGCACCCAGTCAATTAACCGACACTTCAGTGTGGCCACTTGATGATGTAATTTCAAGAAATGTATGGCAACTGGTTTATCCGAGATTCCAGAGTTCAATGCTTGGCGAATTGACAATCTGTGATTTGCCATCCTTTCGCGGAAACACCTAGTGGTCATGCCCACATAACCCAAACCACATGGGCACATGAGTAAATAAACTACATGATCCATTGTGCACAAAAGTTTGTACTTAATCCACATTTTATGTCCTGTTAAGGGATGTGGGAAAAATGATCCAGTCTGCATAGCCCCGCAAGTTACACATCCTGTGCATTTAAAACACCCAGGTTTTTGGCTACGTAGCCATACTTGTGAGGTCTCAGGAGTGGGTCTCGCAGTAGGTCTCATCAGTATCTGTTTAAGATTTGGTCCATGCCTATAAGCCATTAATGGCGGCGCCATGCCTATGTCCTTCAAAACTGGATCTGACGACAGTATTGGCCAATGCTTTTTGATGCTCTTTTTGACCAAACTAGATTTTGTATCATATGTGCTTACATAGTCCTTCCGTGTATCGATTTTTGGTGTTTCCAGCTTGTCTTGACCTTGTTTATAGCATGCTCTGGTTTTTTTGAGGCACCTCTGGACAGTTTTTATATTATATCCACGCTCCAAAAATCTTGCCGTCATCTCAGTCAATTGCTTTTGTGTATTTCTATCATCCGTATTATTTCTGAATACACGGAGGAACTGTGAGATAGGCAGACTATCTTTCAGATGAACAGGATGAAAACTTGAGGCCTGTAAAAATGTATTCCTCTCCGTATCCTTTTTGTACAAAGTGGTACCCAACAATGCACCATCTTTATAGATCGTTAAATCAGGAAAATTCATTTTATTTTCATCAATCTGATATGTAAAACGGACTGGATTATCCAAACTAATTAAATTGGTCATCGTGTCTAGAAAACCTTCTCGAGTGCCGCTCCAAACCAAAAAAACATAATCTATAAATCTTTTAAAAAAAGAAATGTACAACTGGAACAGCGGGAAAATGTACTTGGTCTCATACTCCGTCATGTAAATATTCGCATTAACCGGAGCGAGATTTGAACCCATCGCTGTCCCAGACCGTTGTAAGTAATAATCTCTTCCATACAAGAAAACATTATTACTTAACACCAATTCAGTCATCTCCAAAATAAATTCAACGAACATATGTCCATTGTAACCAAAAAGCTATTAGTAGGGAACTCACCCGCCTCATGCAATTTTTCCAAAAAATCCCCGGTATCTCTGATGTAACTCAGACCCATTGTTACATAGGGTTGTAATATGGTGTCTACATAGATAGCCAGGGGTTGTAACAAGGAACCCCTTGCAGAGATTATAGGTCTCCCAGGTGGATGCAAGGGGTCCTTATGGATCTTGGGGAGTGTGTATATAATCGGTGTTATTGGATACTCAACCGTTAAAAACTCTGCAATGTCCTTATCAATCCAGTTGTTAAGTAACCCTATGCCAATCAAATCATCCACTCGTTTTTTTTATTTTATCAATGGGATTATGTTGCAACCCTACGTACGTATCAGTATCAGCCAGCTGCCTCATTATTTCCTTGTTGTAATCAGACCAATCCTGAATCACAATTGCACCCCCCTTGTCAGCTGGTCTAAAGACCGGATTCAGATTGTTCCTAAGGGAACTTAAGGCCTCTCTCTCCTCTTTAGTCAAATTATCAAAAATTCTAGGACCAACATCATTCAAAATATCAAAGTCAGTTAATCTCAAAAAAGTCTTAAGGCTCGCATTATTGGAGGGGGGATCAAAGGAAGATGGCTTCTTCAATTTGGTCCCCTCCTTCAACACGTCAGCAGACAATGAAATATATTCCCTTAGTCGAACCTTCCGTCCAAATTTGTAGTGATTGATACTCCACTTGAAATCATTACACCTATATGTTGGCACAAAGGTGAAACCTTTAGATAAAAGTCTCATTTCGGTTACAGATAGGGGAGTACTAGACAAATTAAATATCAAATTTATTTCCTCCTCTTTCTGTACCTTCATTTTGTAACCCCCCTCCGCGTATGTTTTCTGTGCCTCTGTTGTGATTTATTGCACTCGATGCCCCTAAAAAACCACTAGGTGGTCTATTCCCAGGGTCATCAGTATCAGAGGTAGATAAAGATGATACCGTATCCACGGTGGTGAAACTAGTACGTGTATTAGATTTAGTAAATCTCTGAGAGACCTTTTTGAACTCTGATCACCTGTAAGCCACCTATAAACGGTGTGATTTTTATAATCATTATTGACAGTGGCCAATTTTTTACGTTTAAAGGCCACTAGTTCTTTTTTATATGTGTCAAACTGATTTGCAAGTTTATCAAACCACTTATCTGTTTTATCATTCAGCTGTATCTGTTCATAGGTTCCATTAAACTGATTAATATCCTCTTTGTTTTTTTTTAACTCAGACCCTACCTCCTCTACGACAAGTAAAATGAGGTCTAGGGAGCATTTATTCAACACTGCACACCACTGGCTGCAAAAAAATCGGGTTATTGCGGCAAATGATGGGCACGTTGTTCACCCTAAAACCTCTAGGGATCTGATTGGTACGGAAGTATTCGGACAAAAATTGTCCATGTAATTCAAGGTCAATTTCTCTGCGCTTAAACCTCAATAGACGATAATAAAGGTCCACTGAAGTTTCCGCAGGAAGGCCCTGAAATTCAAATTGATCAAAAAGAAATTTGTCTGCATCATCATCTGTGAGAGATAATACCCCACATTCAGCTTGTGCGAGTAACTCATCATCCAGAAAACTAGAGGCTATTTGTGATGTCATCAGGTTACCATCAATAGAGACCGTAAGCGAACACAGGGGGATTCCCTGGACACACTTCGTGTGTGTATATGCATATAAGGTGAATGTATGGCTAACTGTTGATCCCACACTATAAATATTTGGGAGATCCTGGTATCGGCCACCACTAGTAGGTGTGACGTTGGGGTTTGTAATGTGTAGTGATGTGGGATAATTTGCCCGAGGACACTAGGTAACTTTAGAATGTTTTTATGTGTTGCTATGGTAGCGTCGTTTCTCTCGTGATGGTATCACGTGATAGACACATGACGCATAATGTTACATGCTGGTTGATCAGCGATGCTTTGTAGCGGTTGCCAGGCAACCAAGGAGGGGTGTGACGTGACTTCCGTTACACGGCACCTGGCTTCCGGTCTTCGCAGCTGCCCTGCATGGCGTTCAGCTCTGAGCATTTAGGGTGAGTTGCATCAGTTTTGATTACTCTGGGTATAAATGGAGATTGTTTGTTATATTTATGTACATGACATATGGTTTTGATGTCTTGAAACAGGTCCTTCGGGATTGAAATGTCGTCAATCATTTTTACCAGTGTTTGTGGAAGAAACTATTGGATATACAATGGACCATGTTTATGGTTTGAGGACTGCACCCCGTAAGTTGAATTCTGAAGGTATGATGTGAGTGCAGGCTATGGATTGATCTGTTATTGGCTGGATTCAAGTAATTTTTTTGGGATTCTTGAAGAGCTTTTTTGCCTGACACCCGTCTTGTTAATAGCTGCAAGAGCTGGATATTTCATGTCTACAGATTATTTGCATATTTTTAATTATATGTTGTTGTAGAAATGTGTTATATGTGAATTAGCTTTATTGATTTAAATATTGTATTGCTGTTTTTCTTGAGTGTCACTTCAACAGAGACTAATTACATATATTGGTAACCTGATGATGTCACAAATAGCCTCTAGTTTTCTGGATGATGAGTTACTCGCACAAGCTGAATGTGGGGTATTATCTTTCACAGATGATGATGCAGACAAATTTCTTTTTGATCAATTTGAATTTCAGGGCCTTCCTGCGGAAACTTCAGTAGACCTTTATTATCGTCTATTGAGGTTTAAGCGCAGAGAAATTGACCTTGAATTACATGGACAATTTTTGTCCGAATACTTCCGTACCAAACAGATCCCAAGAGGTTTTAGGGTGAATAACGTGCCCACCATCGGCCGCAACAACCCGATTTTTTGCAGCCGGTGGTGTGCAGTGTTGAATAAATGCTCCCTAGACCTCATTTTACTTGTTGTAGAGGAGGTAGGGTCTGAGTTAAAAAAAAACAAAGAGGATATTAATCAGTTTAATGGAACCTATGAACAGACACTGCTGAATGATAAAACAGATAAGTGGTTTGATAAACTTGCAAATCAGATTGACACATATAAAAAAGAACTAGTGGCCTTTAAACGTAAAAAATTGGCCACTGTCAATAATGATTATAAAAATCACACCGTTTATAAGTGGCTTACAGGTGATCAGAGTTCAAAAAGGTCTCTCAGAGATTTACTAAATCTAATACACGTACTAGTTTCACCACAGTGGATACGGTATCATCTTTATCTACCTCTGATACTGATAACCCTGGGAATAGACCACCTAGTGGTTTTTTAGGGGCATCGAGTGCAATAAATCACAACAGAGGCACAGAAAACATACGCGGAGGGGGGGTTACAAGAAGAAGGTACAGAAGGAGGAGGAAATAAATTTGATATTTAATTTGTCTAGTACTCCCCTATCTGTAACCGAAATGAGACTTTTATCTAAAGGTTTCACCTTTGTGCCAACATATAGGTGTAATGATTTCAAGTGGAGTATCAATCACTACAAATTTGGACGGAAGGTTCGACTAAGGGAATATTTTTCATCGTCTGCTGACGTGTTGAAGGAGGGGACCAAATTGAAGAAGCCATCTTCCTTTGATCCCCCCTCCAATAATGCGAGCCTTAAGACTTTTTTGAGATTAACTGACTTTGATATTTTGAATGATGTTGGTCCTAGAATTTTTGATAATTTGACTAAAGAGGAGAGAGAGGCCTTAAGTTCCCTTAGGAACAATCTGAATCTGGTCTTTAGACCAGCTGACAAGGGGGGTGCAATTGTGATTCAGGATTGGTCTGATTACAACAAGGAAATAATGAGGCAGCTGGCTGATACTGATACTTACGTAGGGTTGCAACATAATCCCATTGATAAAATAAAAAAATGAGTGGATGATTTGATTGGCATAGGGTTACTCAACAACTGGATTGATAAGGACATTGCAGAGTTTTTAACGGTTGAGTATCCAATAACACTGATTATATACACACTCCCCAAGATCCATAAGGACCCCTTGCATCTGCCTGGGAGACCTATAATCTCTGCAAAGGGTTCCTTGTTACAACCCCTGGCTATCTATATAGGCACCATATTACAACCCTATTTAACAATGGGTCTGAGTTACATCAGAGATACCGGGGATTTTTTTGAAAAATTGCATGAGGCAGGTGAGTTCCCTACTAATAGCTTTTTGGTTACAATGGACGTATGTTCATTGTATTCCATAATCCCACATGCTGGTGGATTTAGTGCTCTACGTGAAGTATTATCTAGAGCTGACCCCATGAGTAGACCTATGTATCATCCCCCTGTTGAATTTATTTTGGAGATGACTGAATTGGTGTTAAGTAATAATGTTTTCTTGTATGGAAGAGATTATTACTTACAACGGTCTGGGACAGCGATGGGTTCAAATCTCGCTCCGGTTAATGTGAATATTTACATGACGGAGTATGAGACTAAGTACATTTTCCCGCTGTTCCAGTCGTACATTTCTTTTTTTTAAAGATTTATAGATGATGTTTTCTTGGTTTGGAGCGGCACTTGAGAAGGTTTTCTAGACATGATGACCCATTTAAATGGTTTGGATAATCCAGTCCGTTTTACATATCAGATTGATGAAAATAAAATCAATTTTCTTGATTTAACGATCTATAAAGATGGTGCATTGTTGGGTACCACTTTGTACAAGAAGGATACGGACAGGAATACATTTTTACAGGCCTCAAGTTTTCATCCTGTTCATCTGAATGATAGTCTGCCTATCTCACAGTTCCTCCGTGTATTCAGAAATAATACGGATGATAGAAATACACAAAAGCAATTGACTGAGATGACGGCAAGATTTTTGGAGCGTGGATATAATATAAAAACTGTCCAGAGGTGCCTCAAAAAAACCAGAGCACGCTATAAACAAGGTCAAGACAAGCTGGAAACACCAAAAGTCGATACACGGATGGTCTATGTAAGCACATATGATACAAAATCTAGTTTGGTCAAAAAGAGCATCAAAAAGCATTGGCCAATACTGTCGTCAGATCCAGTTTTGAAGGACATAGGCAAGGCGCTGCCATTAATGGCTTATAGGCATGGACCAAATCTTAAACAGATACTGATGAGACCTACTGCGAGACCCACTCCTGAGACCTCACAAGTATGGCTACGTAGCCAAAAACCTGGGTGTTTTAAATGCACAGGATGTGTAACTTGCGGGGCTATGCAGACTGGATCATTTTTCCCACATCCCTTAACAGGAAGTAAAATGTGGATTAAGTACAAACTTTTGTGTACAATGGATCATGTAGTATATTTACTCACGTGCCCATGTGGTTTGGGTTACGTGGGCATGACCACTAGGTGTTTCCGCGAAAGGATGGCAAATCACAGATTGTCAATTCGCCAAGCATTGAACTCTGGAATCTCGGATAAACCAGTTGCCATACATTTCTTGAAATTACATCATCAAGTGGCGACACTGAAGTGTCGGTTAATTGACTGGGTGCCTCCCCTAGTACACGGTGGCGATAGGGCGCTAAAATTACGGAAACTTGAGAGTTGGTGGATAAATAAATTGGGGACCATGACACCAAGAGGTCTTAATGAATCGAATCCTTTGAATATATTTTTGAAATAAATAGATGGGTGTCTTTGAACCATATGGGTCATCTGTCTGAAAATTCAGCAATATGTATATTGTATTTGTTATGTGTTGTTAGTGTGTTTGTAAATATTGATATCTTTATTTGTACCCAGATTGCCTTAAACATGATGCACTGTTGATAATTTTAATTAGCATACATTCTGATCTCATGTATTGTACAACAGTTATGTTTTTGATTATTTGCAGATCATGAGAATTGTTACCACATCATATGATGCACATAATAAAAAAGACATAATTAGTTTTTTTCCCGATATGATGTTAAAAGATTTTTATCTGTAGTGTTGGATCAAATTGTGTCATCAATAGAGACTGTAAGCGAACACAGGGGGATTCCCTGGACACACTTCATGTGTGTATATGCATATAAGGTGAATGTATGGCTAACTGTTGATCCCACACTATAAATATTTGGGAGATCCTGGTATCGGCCCCCACTAGTAGGTGTGACGTTGGGGTTTGTAATGTGTAGTGATGTGGGATAATTTGCCCGAGGACACTAGGTAACTTTAGAATGTTTTTATGTGTTGCTATGGTAGCGTCGTTTCTCACGTGATGGTATCACGTGACAGACACATGACGCATAATGTTACATGCTGGTTGATCAGCGATGCTTTGTAGCGGTTGCCAGGCGACCAAGGTGGGGCATGACGTGACTTCCGTTTCATGGCACCTGGCTCCCGGTCTTTACAGCTGCCCTGCATGGCATTCAGCTCTGAGCATTTAGGGTGAGTTGCATCAGTTTTGATTACTCTGGGTATAAATGGAGATTGTTTGTTATATTTATGTACATGACCTGGTGATGTGATTGTTTGCACAATGATGGTGTATACTATGGTTTTGATGTCTTGAAAAAGGTCCTTTTGGATTGAAACGTCGACAATCATTTTTACCAGTGATGAATAAAATAGTGTGAACTTTGTACCTCTGGTGAGTGCCCTCTGTTATTCCCTGTTTGTGGAAGAAACTATTGGATATGTATGTAGATAGATAGACAGACAGATAGATAAGTAGATAGATAGATAGATAGATAGATAGATAGATAGATAGATAGATAGATAGATAGATACTGTACAGTATATATACACTATGTAGACAAAAGTAGTTGGACACTGACAGCAAATAGATCAACAAGATTTTATTGACATCGGTACTACTGTAGTGTAGGTCCACCATGTGCAGTGATTACTGCAAACTACCTTCTTGGCAACAGCAGGTGGTATGTTTTGCCATTCCGCCTTATGTACAGTGACCAACTGTGACACTGAAGAAAGTCGAGTCGGCATGAAATGCACCCGTTGCTCCAAAATGTCCAAGAGGTTCTTAGTATGGTTAAGATCTGGACTTAAACTGGCCAGTCAATCCGGGTTTCCTAAATTTTCTGTATACCAGTCCACTGTTGCCCTGGAAACATGACAGGTGACATTGTTGTCCTAATAAAAACATTAGTTGTTTCCATAGAACTGCAAGTGCATGGGTCTCCCTACAAAGTGTTCTTGTCGAAACTGCCACATTAATGGTCATTTGGAACTTGTGTGCAATGGTATGCAAGGTATGAATTTTGCTTGCGCGGGGGTGTCCAATCACTTTTGTATGCATAGTGTTTATATTAGTTATGTACAGTTCAGTGTTCCTTAAATACGAACACACCAAAACTTAGAGGTTCCAAGTCAAATCGAGTCCCGGCTTGGTTCTGCTGTCAGTTTTCAACTTGGATTTAAAGAAAGAAGTCAGGTCTTGCATTACATGTAAACATGTCTAAAGTACTTTATTTTAGCTGTTTTTATTGATTTTATTTTATCATCTTTTAAGGAATCCAAAACCAAACCAAAGCCGAATACGATCCAAAACACCTGAGGGTGGTTTTGGGTGACAAGACCAAAATACGATGATGAATTAGAACCAAACATGGGGAATGCAAACATCTCTAATATATATATATATATATATATATAAACACAGCTGATCCGGCACTCCCAATAAGTAGTATAAATATACCTACTCCGGTGCCCTCCTTACAGGGAACAGCGCCCCTGATACATATGATGATTCTGTACTGTGCATCCTGAGGAAGGGACGGGAGGTCCCAAACGTTGATGGATTAAATTTCTATTTTTACATATTCCGTTTGAAGGTCTCTGAGTGCCGCCTCTGTGTTATATATATATGTATATATATATAAATATATATATATATATACATACGGTATATATAATTGTTATTCCTTTCCAAAACGGCAAAAATCTGAACTCTGGAGGTGATTCAGCAATGGACGGAGTTGCAAAGCTGTACTCAAGCAGCTTTGCAATTCCATCCTTGCAAATATGCAAATGCAGAAGGAGGTTTCAGGCACCCCCTGCTGCATTTGCGAACCCAGCACTGTGACCAAGGTCCAAAGTGACCAAGGTGGGATAACCATTGCAACCATCGGTTGTGATGGTGGATGACACCAGGTCTCTGGCCCAGCTGAGTAAGCCTCAGCTTTCTCAGGCTGGCTGGCTTGCAAGGCCAAGAAACTGCATCCGTGGATGCAGCCCCTGGACTTGCCACTCCCGGAAAACATGGTGGACACACAGGACCCATTCTGCACATTTGCAGAACAGGTCCTGTGCATGTGCAAATTCCCGATAATTAGGAATCTGTGTTCAGCTTTGCACTTATGTGCTATGCTGAATCTGCCCCTCTATGTGTAGTTTTTTAATCTTGATTTAAGTGCTTACTGTATGTATGAATAATCTGCTAGACAAAAAATGTGTGTGTTTGTGTGGTGGTGGGGTATAAGAGGGGATTGAAAGACAATTTAAAAGCATTTCTGAAAATATACTTGTTTCTTCATCTTTGTATCATTATCAGGAGTTTGTAAATATAATGCAATTTAAAATTAGCAATTTAAAACAGGCACCTCCCTGTCAGGCTTTATACTAATTAGTATACCAGGGAGCATTTGACATGACCTCTACATCCACTATATTCTATCCCAGAATTGATACCACTCATCTCTCCATAATACACATTAGTTCAATATATTACTTGAAATAGAGATGGTGTTTTCCCAACAGAGGCTGTTTATATTAGCTATCAATGATCTCTTCTCCTTATCAAAGTCATTAGATTTCCTAATGGCTTAATATGTTTTTGCCCTAATGGTTAATAAAGCTAAGCTGCTCTTGTATATGCTACCTATACAAGATTAGTAAATAATTTATTTGCATCTAAATGTCATAAGTGATGGTTTGATGCTCTCTTGTACTTATGAATCAGGTGCTCAAATTATATTTTCAACTTGCTGAAAGAAAGAAGATTTACCTATTGATTGACATTGTAAACCCGTCAGAATGACTGCACCAGGTAGAATATTTCTTATTGTGTCTTGATGGCTGCCAAAGTCTAACAGGGAAATCTTATACATAGAGAACATAGAGAATATAATGGATTTAAAAAAATATATTACTGCAGCACTTAATGGTGTGAGATCAATAATATTATTACTAGGACTGTGCGCAAAAACCTGGGCTTTGGTTTTGGATCTGTATCTCCTTGTGTTTTGGATCTGGATTTGATTTTGCCAAAACCGTCCCTTTGCATGTTTTGGTTTTGGATCTGTATTTTTTTTTAAATTGATAAAAACTGCTATAATCACAGATTTTTTTTGTTCCTACAGTATTATTAACCTTAATAAATTAATTTTCACTCATTTCCAGTCAATTTTGACCACCTCACAGCTCACAATATTGTTTTCATCCAGTTTAGGCCCAAAATTTGCACCAAGCTAGCTGGTTGACTAAGCTAAGTGGCAGCAGTGGGTGACACAAACACATGGCAGTTCAACTTGTAAATGGAACTTAAGGAAACATGTTTTCATTAATCAAGAGGCCTGAGGGAGTTGGAGCATGTATGTAGTTGAAGGCAGGGACAGGTAGGGTTTATTGGTAGTAAATTTAATAAAAATTTTTGATTCTGAAGAAAATTTATGATGGAGAAGGGGAGAGTATGGGTGAACAATATGTCCCATGTTTTGCCCACAAAATCAACTTGGTGGTACAGAATATTGTTTTTAAATGAAAGGGGCATGCAGGAGATGATGTCTGTGGCCATAAACATTTCTGGACATTTTTGGCATTCAGGAACCACATGTCAAAGAATGCAGCAGCAGTGGCAGTTCAACTTCCAACATAACACATCAGGAAACAAATGTTTTTATTATTCAAGAGGCCTGAGGGAGTTAGAGTATGTATGTAGTTGAAGGCAGGGAAAGGAAAATTTGAGTAGTAGAACATTTAATTTAATTTTTTGATTCTAAAGCAAGTTTATGAGGGAGGAGGGGAGGGGAAGAGGGCATTTACAAAAAATATTTAAATCATTCACATCAGTCCTTGCCCCAGAAGAATCCTTGATGGCATTGCCTGCTGCTGCTACTGGGAGTGGATTTTCATCACAGAAGGGGACCAGGAAGACTACTAGTAGTACTTTTAAAAAAATTGTCTGTTAAACAATCCTTTGCAAGGGGGAGCAAGTATGACAGCAGTCATCCAGTTGCACAGCGGATCACTGAATCCATAACATCTATGCTGGTATTAGATGTGCATCCAATATCCGCCAATAATGCCATGGGTTTAAGACAGTTAATTAAGGTCCTGTGTCCCTGTTACTAAATTCCATCAAGATTCCACTTCAAAAGAAAAGCAATATCCAATCTGTACAAGGACATTAAAAAAAACGTAATTAGTGGCCTCCAAAATGCCGTTGTACCCACTGTCCACTTAATCACAGATATGTGGACAAGCTGAACAGAGCAAAGGGAAGATTTAAGACATAAGGTTTAAGTCATACGTTGTGTCTTTCTTCCCAATGGACACAGATCTGAAGAGATGCAAATAGCTGTTGGTAAGCAAATTGTCAGCTTAAGTGGCACGTGTTGCAGCGATGGCTTCTCCTTCAGTTTCTCCATCAAGTGCATTTGCTGGGTAAAACAAAACTTTCCCTAAAGGTGATTCACATGACTCAACACAAAACACAACATTTTTTAGGATGGATGCGCTGCAGATGATATAACAGGGAGGAGATTCCTAGATGGTTAAGGTTCCTACCTCTACTTACTCTGACTTTACAAAGGGTACAGATGTCTTGACAATTGTTGTCCAGATTTGGGTAGAAATAATTCCACACATAAGAGTGGATTTTTTTTGACTTGTGCCCAGGCATGACAATGGGCTTTTCCTTATTATGGGCAATAACTGTTTCTTCCACTGGTCCCTTATTTACACAAACAACATCCTCATCAACAACATCCTTATTAGCGTCAGTTACACAAATATCCTGCTCATCCTGGTGCACTTCCACAGAAGCATCCTCGATTTCTATGTCAGCATATTCACTTGTGCTTAAATCATCATAAGAGGCAGAACCACCAGTCATAAATAAAGGCCAAGGCCTTAGCATTTCCTTGCCACTTCGTGTGGTGAAAGGCATATTGCCAATTTTATGTCTTTCTGCAGCTAACGTTCCCTTTTATGTTTTTTCTTTACAACTGTAAAAGATTGGCTCTTGATTTTAGATGCCCTGACTTATGCCATGTATGCCCTTGGGCATCGGCTTTAGTAGATGATGTAGAAGGACTAGTATCATCATGACTGGTGGCACTGGCAGCAGCTCCAGCAATAGTATGTGGTTCCTGCTCTCATCTCAACTGATCATTCTCCATATCAACAAACACAAATTAATTGGGGTAAAGCACACGTGTCAATTTGTACCAATTTTAAATATTACACTGCAGTATCAATGACCTAGTGTCACAACATTATTTATGAATAAAAATAACACACTGTGATACCACTTACAGTGTCATATGATTATTTATGAATAAGAAAATAATAACACACTGCGCTGCCACTTACAGTGTCACAAGATTTTTTTATGAATAAGAAAAGAATAACACACTGCGCTACCACTTACAGTGTCACAAGATTTTTTTATGAGTATGCAATGAATAACACACTGCGCTGCCTCTTAGTGTCACAAGATTATTTATGAATAAGAATAACACACTGAGATACCACTTACAGTGTCACAAGATTTTTTGTGAATAAGAAAAGAATAACACACTGCGCTACCAAATAGTGTCACAAGATTATTTATTAATAAGAATAACACACTGCGCTACCACTTACAGTGTTACAAGAATTTTTATGCATAAGATAAGAATAACACACTGTGCTGCCACTTACAGTGTCACAAGATTTTTTGTGAATAAGAAAAGAATAACACACTGCGCTACCAAATAGTGTCACAAGATTATTTGTGAATAAGAAAAAAACACTGCGCTACCACTTACAGTGTCACAAGATTATTTATGAATAAGAATAACACACTGCGCTACCACTTACAGTGTCACAAGATTATTTATGAATTAGAAAAGAATAACACACTGCGCTGCCACTTAGTGTCACAAGATTATTTATGAATAAGAATCATACACTGCTCTACCACTAACAATGTCACAAGATTTTTTATGAATAAGATAAGAATAACACACTGCGCTACCACTTACAATGTCACAAGATTTTTTATGAATAAGAAAAGAATAACACACTGCGCTGCCACTTAGTGTCACAAGATTATTTATGAATTATTAAAGAATAACACATTGCGCTGCCAAGAATAACACACTGCTTTACCACTAACAGTGTCATAAGATTTTTTATGAATAAGATAACAACAAACTGCGATACCACTTACAGTGTCACAAGATTTTTTATGAATAAGAAATAATAACACACACTGCGATACCACTTGCAGTGTCACAAGATTTTTTATGAATAAGAAAAGAATAACACACCTCGCTACCACTTACAGTGATGTCATTATGGTTTATATATAACACATGTTATTTTGCACTTTGTTGTGGTCTTGTAGTCGGTGTGTAGATTAATCATTTATTCACGATAGAGGAAAGAAGTGACAAGTTGAATATTAGACTGCGTTACCACTTACAGTGTCACAAGATTGTTTATGAGTAAAACACTGCACTTCAACTTACAGTGTCACAATATTTTTTATGAATAAGAATAACACAGTGCGCTACGACTTATAGTGTCACAATATGTTTGCAATAAACTGCGGTCTGGCTGACAGTGTCATCAAACAATAATAGCGCAGCTAAGTTGCTAACACACACACACACATACAAAAAACACTTTTATTTTTTTTGACACTGGGGAAGAGCACCCCTGAATGAGGCAGCAGCCCCTTGATGAACAACACAGACATCACTCCTTCTTTATGGACAACAAAACACCCCTGCCAAGTTCAGGGAGACCACATGCAGAGTCACAAATACGTGGACGATAAAATGCGGCAGTGTCACCGAACAATAATAGTGCAGCAAAATTGCTAGTGCACACAGAAATAAAAAAAAGTACTTTGATTTTTTTTTACACTGGGGAAGAGCACCCCTATTTGACAGAGCACCCCCTGGACAACACAGCACCCCTTTATGGACTGCAGCCCTAGCCTGATGGACAGGACAACAACATAGCAGCAGCTACAGTTAATTGACAGGACAAGTGACACAGCAGCTGCAGCACCCACTGAAGGAAGACCCCCTTTACATACTGCATCCTAAGCCCCTTTATGGACAACACAGCAGCACCCTTCAGCCCAAGACCCTGACTGGACACACACACCGAGTGACTGACAGTGACTGACTACACGTCTGCTAGCTTCTTTCTTCACAGCCGGCGATGATCACAGGGACCCTTATATAATCCAAAACCCGTGATAATACAACAATGGGAGGATGATGTTTTGCCTCGTTTTGAGATTTGAGTCACATGGGATACTTTGAGCCACGTTCGGATCTTGGTCTGGATCTCAAAGTTCAGGTGGGTCTGGTTCTCGGAGAACCGGATCCGTTCATCTCTAATTACTACCACAGGTAAAAGAGAAACACATATATTATTATGACCTTGCTAAAATGAGATAAAAATTTGGAATTTTATGTAGATCATTATTACTGCAAACTAGTATTAATGCCGGAGCAGGTTGTGAGAGCCATTTGTGTGTGAATTACTTTTCTCTCTTAAAAGCCCAAAACAATCCCTCTGACATCACACATGCACATATATTAATAGAATATATACCAACTAAAAAGAAAAAAAGATTAGAGGGCCTCACAAAATTCCACAGGACTTCTTTGAAGACTCATAGTTGTTTTGCAACCAAACACATGGTTCTCACTAATTATGTAAAGTGGACTAGATGAATACAGAAATGGGCCGATTCAACAGTAAAAAGGATACAAGTTACAAAAGAACACAGATGGCTGTGTAATACTGAAAATAATATACTCTATGCACAAAACTTTATTTGTTCCATGTCAAAATTGGCAGACTGGAATGGTGAGACAAAACGCAGGAAGTTTGCTAATCGATTTTAAAGCAAAAAGTGACATATTGCCGACATACTATACAGTAACTATTGTGAATGTTTTGAAGCTACTGCAGCTTTTGTCTTGGCAAAGATGTAATGTGTATGTCCAAAAGTACTTATGTGTGAAGTGATTAAAAAAAAATTTGGTACAAAACCAGAATTGTGTTTCACAATTGATTCAACTTCAACAGCACTTCTGTTGGTAAGTATGAATAGCCCTAACTTTCCCCCTAGTTCCTAACCCTAACCTCCACACACTGTAGTCTAATTGTAACCCACCCCCTATTGCCGAACCCTAACCTTCCCTTCCTGTAGCCTAACCCTAACCAACTCCCTAGTGCATAACCCTAACCTCCCCTCCCATAGCCTAATCCCAGCCCTTCCCCTAGTGCCTAACCTCCCCTCCCATTGCCTAACCCAAACACTCCTCCTAGTGCCTATCCCTAACCTTCCCTCCCATAGCCTAACGCTAACCCACCCCCTAGTTCCTTACCCTAACCATCTTCTACTGTAGTCTAATTGCAGCTCACCCCCTATTGCCAAATCCTAACATCCCTTCCTGTAGCCTAACCCTAACCCACACCCTAGTGCCTAACCATAACCTCCCCTCCCATAGCCTAATTCTAGCACTTCCCCAAGTGCCTAATCTAACCTCCCTTCCCATAGCCTAACCCTCCCCCTAGTGCCTAACCCTAAACTCCCCACCCATAGCCTAACTTTAACCCACCGCAAAGTTCCTTACCCCAATCCTCCTTCTAGTGCCTAACCCTAACCCTCTACTCCTGTAGCCTTACCCACCACTGCTGATCCTTGCAGAATAGCAGCATTTCACAGGTCAACATTTCACATATTTCACAAGTCAACATTGTGAATAGAAACCAACATGTTCAATATCAGCATTTCAACAATACAGACATAACTGTTGACATTGTAGTGTCAACATTGTAAATGTCAACAGTATGACTACATCCCCATGTAAAAAGAAGCTCTAATACTATGGGTTAGTGTTACAAGAGCCTGACCATGAGTTTCATGGAATGAGCAAGTGATCACATCTCTGCTATTTCCGGACACACAAGGAGGATGATGACATCTGTATCTGCAGTAGCATCTTGTCACTTCTGATTTGTTGCTATCATATGGATTTCTTTAACTGATAGTACTTTAATCACTACTGTTGTGGCAAGGCCTAAAGTAGGGGAATAAGAAGCTGCCAAAGGGTGTGGGCCAGACTCCAATGAGGTCCAACTCCGAAGCCCTTGTAGAGGATCTAGGTGATCTAGTCTCTCAGCTGTCTGCACAATACCAAACACATGTTTCAGCTCTCCTGTTTTTTAAAACTATTTGATTATGCAATGCTAACTATAATCCCAGAACACTTAAACTGTGTGCGAATGGCCAATTGCCACTTAGTTACACCAATTAAGCTGCAAGTGGACACACAATTTTGAATGGTTGATAGTTGCATATGTACGTTTCACAAGATCCATCTGCAGAGTGGACTTGCATGCCACTCTAAATCATCCCCTAAATCAGTCTGTATAGAGGAATAAGATCAAACTACTATATGACTAGATATACCGTATTCCATTTTAGAAACAATGAAAAAAAAGAGGGAACAAAAGGGAGATAAATATGGAGATTTTGTTACATGGCCACTTATATTTTGATCCACAGATGCGTCCTTTTCTACCATGGCTTCAGTCACACCAATAAGCTCCTTTCAGTGCACCAGGCTCGGAATGACTCTGCTGCACCAAGCATCTTTTTTGCTCAAAAATGTGTGTCTTATTCGCATAAGTAAAACAACTGGGAGTGACAAAACTACTTTGCTAGCGTACACTGATCAGTGTGACATTGTATATCTGTGTGCGGCTGGGTCAGGATCTGTGTAAGAAGGGCTCCATCGTGACCAGCTGAGGCTTTTCCTCACTCTAAGATTTGTTGTGCTTTATCTGTGACTATCTGTTCTACACCAATTTATCCTTGGTTAATGTTGCAGTCCAGCATCTCTAGTTAACTACGCGTATGTGATGCGACTAAAGTACATGACTCCTCCCAATCTCCCCATATGTTGTATAAATGTTCAGTGTATGAAGACACCTGGTTTTTTTTTTCATTCTTAAAACTAGTTCCAGAAACAGAAAAAAAATCAGAAACAGAAAAAAAAATCAGTGAATAATTTCAGAAATTAATAAAATAAGTATAAGTATCTGCAAAACTTATCAAGATGGTGGAAGCTACTGTTATATCAGCTTGTAACTTCAGGTGAGTTTTTCATATATAAAAAGCATTGTGTATATGTAAATATGTTATTATTATTATTATTATTATTATTATTATTATTATTATTATTATTATTATTATTATTATTATTATTTCTAAACTATCTATAAGACCAGCAGTCTGGAGAGTGTGGTTTGCAACTGAAATAATAATAATAATAATAATAATAATAATAATAATAGACCCTGGGAATTATGGGATATTGAAGGTCCCAACTCAACAAATTTCCAAACCACAATTCTCCAGAATGCCGGTCTTCCTGGAGCAGATAGTTTAGATATAATAATAATAATAATAATAATAATAATAATAATAATAATAATAATAATAATAATAATAGTTATTATTATAATAATAGTTCTTATTATTATTATTATTATTATTATTATTATTACTACTACTAATAATAATCATAATAATAATAATAATAATAATAATAGTTATTATTATTATTATTATTATTATTATTATTATTATTATTATTATTATTATTATTACTACATCTAAACTATCTGCTCCAGGAAGACCAGCATTATGGAGAATTGTGGTTTGGAAATGTGTTGAGTTGGGACCTTCAATATCCCATAATTCCCAGGGTCTCATATAGGATATATGAGGAAAGAAGGTGTAATCCATTTAGAGAAAATGACAGACATTCGAGAAGAAGCAACATAATTTGAAGGATTTATATGATACATTGAATATTTTGAGTTCAATTCAGATAGAAATTGGAAGCTACTGAAGGGATTTGCCTAGTGGAAATATGTGCTGGAAATCTTTATATTTATCTGTGCCTCTGGGACAGGAAATGAATAGTCTTTTTAATGTGCAGCTTGTTGAATGCTGAGGTTCACCAGCAAGTTGTGCACATTATCTGCAAAGCTAAATATCAATTTACAGCTAAACAATGAATTCATAGACAAACATTTTGAATATACAGAATCCCTGGAGATGGACACTATTTATATCACATGCTGTTGATTGCATCTTCTAATAACATCTATTTTTGTAAATTAAACAAAAACTATACTAAATAATGAATGATATAGATACATTGGCTTGTATCAAGAAGAAAATATTTTCTATTAACAAATAGTTTACAGCATTTCCATATTGTTAACTATTTTGCTGCTGAGGGTTTTAAAAACCCCCGTGCTGAGGCCATTTTTCAACATTAATGCTTGTTACATTCCAACATCAATATATCACTGATTTTTTTTTTTATGCAGTACCAACACATATTATACTGTACCTTGTTTTTTTCATGAAACTTCGTGTTGTCTTAGAATACCATTAGTCTATTTGATTACTCTAACATGCAACTAGAAATGCACCAAAGTGGCCAAAATTTCTTTATTGAAATTTCAAGAAAATTAACCAAAATTTTATTTTTTTATAAACACATAAAGGAATAATTTATGGATCTTATTTTTACATTAATTCACTTTTCCAAAATAGCAAAAATCAGACATCTATGTGTTTGTTTACACACAAAAAAATATGCACTTGTAAATTCTAATGCATTTTTTTTCTTTTCCTGTCTCTTATATCCCTTTTACACCAGAGCTAAAACCCGGATTATTGCAGGGTTAACCCGGTTAACTCCTTGGTGCAAAAGGGGACAAGGTTTGATTCCCAGGTCGAGTGACCTGGCAATCCAACCCAGGTAACTTGCAGGAGTTTTTGCGGGAATTACCCATGAAACCCTGCAGTGTAAACATCGCGATCCAGGTCACCATGATCTGGAGCGCGCTGCATGCCAGCCTCAGTGGTGCTTGAAGATGACATCATATCCAAGCGTCCACTTCCAATCGGAAGAGCAGGGTCAATGCAGACCTGGCTCCGGTGTGAACGGCGCCAAATCAGGAATATCCTAGGTTGGCGCCAGCTAAATTCCGAGTCTGATCTGGTTTGGAACCTTAGACCTGATTCAGACCCTCTCCTTTGGATTCGTCCGCACACAGCCAGCCAATTGTCTGCATTCTGCGCATGCATGCGCATCGCAATGCACATGCGTGAACCAGTGCGAGCGATTAGGAAGCGTTTGCTCGCATAGACAGCCCGGCTGAATGAGTGACAGGAGAAGCCATTTGTGGGTGGTGACAGGGGCTGGCTGCTAGAAACGGGGGAGAGGAGTTGCGAATGCAGGCGTGCCTAAGCGTCTTAATGCTGTTTCAGAGGCGTGCATAATTATAAGTCAGCGTCATTGTACACGTCACTTGGTAGTATTCACTCGCAGTGCTTGCGGCAGGGTATGGTCAACCACAACTACTGCGATCGTATCCGATGTTACTCGATGATACTGATGGTTGCGTACACTTCCTGGGTATGACGTGCGCAAGTGGGCGTCTTAAGACAGGCTGGTGGGCGTCTCCATGCACAATGCGATCGCACGCTAAGACATAGTGGGCGTGGTAATGCCTTGCCATGCGATAACCTGTCTTGCAGAATTTGCATACGCATCTAGCTTGCAAACTCAGCTAGCGAGCGGGTCTGAATCAGGTCCCCTGTTCCAACCTCCGGGTCAGATCTGGAATTTACTTATACCCCTTTCACATCACAAACTCGTCTTTGACCCGAGATTTTGAATGCTAGTCCAACCCAGCTGCGACCCAGGTCAGACCCCTTTCACACTGCAACTTCGAACAGGGTTATTGCCAGGTTGGCCCTGTTCACACTGAACCCAGGTCGGCCATGTAAAACCCTATGGATGTAATTAAACACAGACTTTTTCATGCTCACACAGATAAAAGGGAACAAAAGAGAGGGTTGGGAACTGCTCACAGCATTGCAGGAATCATGGCTGATGGATTACCACTGTGTAGCCCCAAGTTCATGAGTGTGTGTGTTTTACTGCTGTTTGTATCAGCCAGTGAAAGCATGATGCAGCTTCTGACAGCATAGTGTACAGATCACTTCCTCTTCACTCCAATTAGCCATCACTGTAATGACAGTAGTGATATTAACCCCTTCCAGGCTGCCAGAATACTGCCTATGTTGTTGTCTGCAGTGTAATGTCTGTGTGTTTGGCTGCTGACATCATCAAGTGAGACCCAGGAACATCCAATCAGTGGTATTTGCTAAGTCCAGAGTTGGACAACCCAGGTTGGGCGCGTTCACACTGCACTTCGACCCGGGTCGACCTGGCAATATCCTGGGTTACATTTGCGATGTGAAAGGGATACTAAAGGGATTGCTTAAGTGCAGGTTTAAAGAAGTAGAGGTGTTGCCCATAGCAACCAAGCAGATTCTAGCTATTATCTTCTAGAAGGTGCTAGATAAATGATAAGTAGAATCTGATTGGTTGTTATGGGCAACAACTCCACTTCTAAAAACCCACACTTTAATATATATACCTCTTAATATGTATAGTGATAATATGGTAGCACCACAAGGCCTAAAATTGTTTTAAATTACCACCTACCACATTAAGGGCCTAATTCTGAATCGCATGCACTGCCAATGTTAGATGCAGTGGAGCGATTAATTTCTTTGGCGCTTGCGTCTATGTCTCAATACACATGCAGCCAGTCTGGGTTGCAGTTGAGGCTCATGGGAGATGGACAGTGTCAGAAGTTTGTTGAAAATATAGTGGGTGAAAGTGCTTGCATAAAGAGATGCCCAACTGCTCACATAGGAGGCCGCACTTAGATAGAGAAACTGCACCTGTCTTAGGGCTGGTGCAAGTTTTGATGGTTCTGTATTACAGCACCTGCGGGTGATGACAGTGAGAAGCTCAATCCTTGCACATTGGAGACCAGGGAAGGACTTTGTAGCAGCATTTGCATAAAGTTGCAAGTAGAGTGTCTAACAAAAACCAGATGCATTTTACTCAGCCCCTAAATGAGAAGACCCCATTTTTATTTGATATGGACTTTAAACCCCTCCCCATTCATGCAAAATGTTATTTTATCTGTATTTTTTTAGTTATTGTCTGGTGATAACCACTACTAGGGGAGATGCATTTTTTTCAAAGCCATGTGCCCCCATGTTTGTGTGGACGAGTATTGGAAAGATAGAGCACAACGTGTCCTTCCCATCTATGGAAAATATTTTTATTCCTGTAGCACTGGAGAAAATTGGGGTAAATGTAATTACCAGCAGGCATCGGTGAGATTCCTTAGGAGTCTGACCCATGTTTTAAGGTGGCAATCAGTTTAAAGGCAAGACCAGGTTGGTTTTGGCTTTTAAATGAGTCCCAGCAGACAAAAGCTGCTAAGAAAGCCTCATGATTTGAAAGATCTTCTTTCATATGGTGTGACCCCACATTTACAGTACAGGTAGAATTATGGGCGTGATAGGGCACGTACTGCCATCCCGCCCATATACAGACACATCTGTTTTTCATAGAGCAGAGTAATATTGTCTGGAAATCACAATTGATTACCAGACAATGAGTGCTCAGTGCATCATTTAAGTCAGGAGATTCCCTTTAAAATGGGTGTCCCTTAATTATTGGTAGCCAGGTTGGGGAAGATCTTCCCCCATGCCTGGACATTATTTTTCTGTAATGCAGGGGATCCACATCTGGTGATCAGAGTGATCACCAGACATCAGGAACGTGCAGTTAGGGTAGGCAGGGGAGGCAGAGCCTCTCCTGTCATACTCCCTCCCCTATCATACTCCCTGTCACGTGCCAGAGTTTTGATATAAAAACTGCGTTTTTATACCTGTGTGCCTCTCCCCAGCCATTGACCTCACCACACATCACGTTTATATGGCCCCACCATAAACATTTCATTTTTTTTTCATAACAGTGACCATGGAGTTTGCACAAGCTGGTGTCACCTCCATGGCTGCAGCAGGCAGTCTCCACCGATCATCTAAACTGGTGGGGACAAAGTATTTTTTCTTGTGAAGGAGGACACTCTACCCATTACTGTGTAGGATGAGTGGGACATGTCCTCTGCAGTCTGTGGGCCGTATTCAATTGGCGACAAAAAGTCCCGGACTTTCGCCTGCCGGTGTTTTCGCCATCATCACTTTTTTTGCCTCCAGAAAAGTATTGCGCTCGTCACTGCGATTCGCCTATTCACACATAGGGCTGTGAAAGTTCATGCTAATAATGAGAATGGATTACATGGATGGCTAGTGGATGAATAGGGGAAGTGCTGTTGTTTAGACGTGTACATCTCTGCATACAGTGTGGATATCCATATATTGGGCCTCATTCAGCAAATTCCCAATCATCGGGAATCTGTGCGTGCGTATGACCCATTCTGTCCTCATGCAGAATGGGTCCTGAATGATGCACGCATAGCAACAGCAGACTGTCAGTGATTGACAGTCTGCTGCCATTTGGGGGCGGGGAGGAGGTGACGACAGACTCTGTTTTACAAAATGGAGGCATGTCACTGCCATTGGGGGGGAGGGAAGAGGCCAGGATCTCCATCGGCAGATGGAGATTTCTTTGCCTCTCTTGGACATATGCAATGGATGAGCCTGCGAGAACCCATGGTCACTCAGCCTGCCAAGGATCACGCAGATGATCCAATGCTGCATCCGTGGATGCAGCTTGGATCATAAATGCATACAGGAGGCATGATGCTTTCTGCTGCATTAACATAATTGCAAGGACGGAATTACAATACTCCTCGTGTGCTGCTTGGCAATTCCGTCAACTACTGAATCAGGCCCAAAGTTCTGTACATGTAGTGCTAGTGCAATTGCACCCTACTCCCTACTTGTATCCAACTCTGAATGGGCTCCTCTGTGTTTACATATCATATTAACAATATCTGTGAAGATTAAGTAATATTCAACAATCAATATTCAAAAAATGCTTGTGTAACGTGCAGGTGTTTTAAAGGAAGTCATAATGCATGCAGGTATACTGTATCTATAGTTCAGTAGCAATGTGAAATACAGTAGTTAGCTCCAGGTGTTAGTACCACCGACCGGATCTGTGGTATCAAACAAAAAAATTTGATGAATTTTCAGAAAAAATATTCTGTTTCCGACAGTAAGTGCATTAAAAGATAGTTCCATAGATGCCAGTTGCTTATCATTTACATAATTCAAAGAAAAAAAAGCACCTGGAATGCTTCCAAAATAATTCATTAAATTTAAGTATTATCCAAAAAGTCAGCTAATGTTGCCAATCAAAATGTATCAGTTTGGAACTCTTAATTTAAGACTAACAAGTATAGTATATCAATAGCCTAGTGTATATTAGGAGAAAAAACAGCAATTGTTGAGGTCATTGGGGTACAAACTTAGGGACATATTCAATTAGTCTCGTGCTTGACGTAATTCAATTAGCGGGGATTGCACGCGCGGGTGTCCCCGAGACTCCGCGTGCGAGTCCCCGCTGTCGGCCTTTACCTCGCACCTCATGTAGGTGCGAGGTAAAATATGCGTGTAGCCATCCTAATCGGGCTCGCACTAGATGCTATAACACACTGTTTCCGCTTTGCTCGCGGAAACAGTGTGTTCCCGCGTGCGACATAGGAGTTAACGGCGCGGGGAAAAAGCTATTTTATTGAATAGCTTAACCCCGCGCCGCGGAACTATCAAGCCCCAATTACTCGCGGGAGAGGTCCCGCGGGTAATTGGATATGCCCCTTAGTATCCAATTTTGGGAAAATTGCTATTCAGGTGCCAGTGGAAAAAAATAAATCTCAATTAAGGCCCTCATTCAGAGCCGTACGCTCTGAGCAGAGCGCACGCTCTGAATGAGGGCCAGCCTCCATGAAAATGGAGCGTCCTCATGGACGCTCGTATAGCCGTGGGTCACCACCCACATCGAAACTGCGAGCCGGAGCCTGCGGTTGAGGTTTACAACCGCAAGCTCCGGAGTGATTTTGGCTCTATCAGAGCCAAAATCACTCCCACTGACATCACTAGTGATGTCAGTGGGCCGGCTTCTGACGGGAGGCGTTCCCGTGGGAACGCCCCCGTCAGGGAGGCATGCCCCCGGCACGCCTACCAAAGGCACGCCCCCTTTGATCAGACACAACGAGCGAAGGACTTTCCTTCGCTCGTCGCGTCTGGTGCATGCGCACGACGGAGCTCCCTCCGTCGTGCGCATGCTCAGTCCAGAACATCGACCCACTTGCGAGTGGACAGTTGATGTTGACGATCATGATGAGTGTTCTGAAATTTAAACATCAGTTAGTATATTTGATTAGAAAATTCCAGACCAGCCACAATAGCTATTCTCAGTGATGAATTAATAACTAAAAAGGTGAAAAAACTAACCGATATGCATCAATATCTAAAAATGGGGATATGGTGAGAATCCCAACAAGCGGGATGCCGTCTGGTTGAACCCCGGCATCGGAATCCCGAACGCCGGTGGTGAAATCCCATCAGGACTCGGGATGCCAATGTTAGAATCCCGACAGATGGTATCCTGATCTTAAGGACACCGCGGAAAGGTGAGTATAAGCCGAGGGGTGGGGGGGCACTTAGGTTTAGGCACCCCGGGGAGAGTTCGCATTAGGCTTCGGGCAGGGGGAAGGTTAGGGTTAGGCCCCAGGTAGGGGGTTTAGCTTCAGGCACCACCAGGGGGGGTTAGGGTTAGGCACTAAGGGGGGAATGTTAGGGTTAGACACTAAGGGGGGAGGGTTAGGTTTAGGCACTTACCGGGAGGGTTAGGGTGCGGGGTAGGGAGGGCACAGGAAATGGGCATTAGGGGGTAAATAGGACAGGGGAACATTACTTACCATTCCCTTGTCAGGATTTGAACCATCGGGATGCCGCTGTCAGTGTACTGACACCCTGCATCCCGTTCATCGGTAATTCATACAATTCCCTAAAAATGTTATGCACGTTTCAACAAAGCACACTTACAATAATTTGCTTTATGATATATGTCACCAATTACTTTGTAATAAAAGAGCCAAACTTTTTTTAACAAAATGAACCCAATATTATGGTAAATTGTGAAGGGCATATTTTAATTGTTCTACCCTTTGATGAAGCAATCATGTTTGTTATTAGGGGCAAGTGTGGAATTAGTGATATTCCACCTGTTACATTCTTGTTAATCATCAGGTTACTGAGGTTGAATGTAAATTCTTGTATAATTACAGACTGAAAATCAATAGTAAAAGCAAAGGTTAATTCCACTACCAGGATTTCTAGAGAATTTGGGTGAGATGTGTTAATGCTTTCATTTATAGTGCCAACATCATCGCCTACTTATCTATGGTAAGGTCCACCGGTATTCTTCAAACCTACTTCTTTCCAGGACAGCCCTGTGATAAATACCTGTCCCATGGATGTTATCACTTCTGGGTTTATGACTAGGCTGTTGTACAGTAATGCGCATGCACTGTTATAGTAAAGCAGCATTTTCCAGTCATCATCAGCCACCATTTTATTACACAGACTGCAACAGGACTTGTAAGTGATACACAATTTTATGTGTGAGGAATCAGACAAACTTTGAGTGCTGATTTGCCTTGATTACCTGCTGCCTGGGTATCACTTGGCTAAAGCTACAGAAGATGTATCATCTGAAGAGGCAACTACAGCATACCAGGTTCTCTGATTTAATATTTATTATCAGTTATTTATACAGGGCAGACATATTACGCAGCACTTTACAGTATTCAGTCATTCACATCAGTCCCTGCCCTACTAGAGCTTGCAATCTATATTGTCTATATCACATGGACACACACATTAGGATTAATTTTTTTTGTCAGAAGCAAATAAACCTATCAGTATGTTTTATGGAGTGTGGGAGGAAACCGGAGTACCTGGAGGAACCCACACAAACATGAGGAGAAGATACAAACTCCACACAGATAGCGTTTTTTTTTTTTTTTAGGAATTGAGTTAAAGACCAAAGGACTGTAAGATAGTAATGCTAACCACTTTGCCAACCATGCAGGTAGTCCACAGTTTGTGATGCCCCTGAAACACTTTCACTCTTCCCCATATTGACCTGGTGCATCCCACCTGACTTTCTGCATTGTGACATTCCACGGCTCACAGGTTGCCAGTGTTCTTCCAGGTTACATTATGGACACCCAATGGACAAAAGAAGGGTGGACTTTAAAATTATCATTACTGGGTCAGAAGTGAAAGACTTTGTAGCTAATCTCAGCTGGATTAACAGAATCTCTTTATGAATAATGGAAGGTGCACAGTGACTAGGGTAACCTCTAGTAGAAGTATTTGCATGAACTTGGGTGTTGCCATTGATATCACTGGACACAGTAGCATAGCAGGGGAGTTAACACAGGCATGTACAGGTACCTGTAAATCAGTAAGAACACCCGCCATGAGCCTAACACTCCCTGAGACACTACTGTAAGATATTACGCCATGGTGGATTCTGTGCCTAGTGATCTTCCGCGCTCTCAGATAGAAATGATTCTCAATAAAACATTGATTATGATTTCATAAAAGTAAGTTACATGATTAATTCCTACATTTGTTCCAGAAGTTCTAGTCCATTTTTTAATTGCCAATAAAGATTCATGCACACCTTAATCTGCATTTTATCTCACAAACATTTCCTAGCCTTTGCCAGGCAATATCTGGAAGTACAGAACATAAGATATAATGGCTTTTCAGAGTCACTGAACAGGAACTTTTCTTTTGCTCGTCCATCAGTATTCAACACTTTTCACATTTGTAAAAAGTCAGAGGTTAGCAAATATTAGCGAACAGCTTGATGAAGAAATAACCATTAGATTTTAAATTAATATCCACAGGCCTTAACAAAAATAAGTAAAGCAAATTTAAAGACTAAGATAAAGCTGGGCAGCACAAGTCAATGCTAATTAAAGGCTTAGCCATCTGCTAGCCATGTCTCCTAGCAGTTGAAATATTTTTATTAGAAATTTAAAGCAACAATAAAATTATATCTCTCAGTCATTTTTTATTATTATGGCATTATTTTAGAAAATCTTTGTTAAAATGCCCCTTGTTTGAATTCACAGCATTTTATGTCCATGTTTAATAACATAATTTCTGTATCAAATTCTATTTTCAGGATATAAAAATATAACAAAAAGCTACAAATACAGTCTGATGCCTTTGGATTCATAAGTTTGTGAGAAGAGGTATCCATAGCTGTCAGTAGCAGCTCACAGTAAGGATCTAGTTACATTGTTAACAATTACATTGTCGACATTCATGATGTCGACACCACAATGTCGATATCAGAATGTCGACATGGTTCAACATGTTGACAAGCACCATGCTGATATCCTCAGAATGTTGACATGTCCACAATAATAGTCTTAGACACCACTAGGAGGGTTAGGGTTAGGCACTAGAGAGAGGTTAGGGTTAGGCTGCTTGGGGGTCAGGGTTAGGCACTATGGTGAGGGTTACGGATAGGGGTTAGAAATACCCAGGCAATACTAACGCAAAACACCGCTCCGTCAGAAATCTACTCTGGAAGTGATGGTCTATCACTGCCAGGATCCAAAAATGCACTGCCACCGCCGGGACCAGGTAAGTGACCGCTGGGCTACCAAGGACATTAGGTCGACATTCTGTCATGTCATCCTTGTAGACAAGATGAATGTTTTCATGGTCACTGTCAACATGCAAAGCATGTTGACATGCTACATGCCTACATTTGGCCATGTTGGCAATGTCAATCTGATGCATATCGACATGATAACTGTCAAGCTAAGATACCACACCCTGCACAATATACAAATAAGTATATAATAATCATCTCACTTACAAAGCCCTCCACAAGATCCACCCTTCATACTGTACGTCTCAAATCTCCTCTAAAAATACTGTCCCTCAAACCCTCTTAGATCTACCTCTAACCTGCAACTTGCCTAATCTCTGGTAACCTGCTCTCCTTGCTCCCTACAAGACTTCTCTTGTGCCACTAAACACTTGTGGAAGTTGATACCATGCCTAATCAAATTCTCTTCAGCCTTCAAATCTTTGAACTCTCTCTGAAAACCCATCTCTTTATTTCAGCTTACCCTACTCCCACCTATTCTACAAACACTAGTGCACCCTCACAACTGTCCCAATCTCCACTATGAGCCACACTTGCTGCTCTTTTCTTCGCTATGCTGTCTTCCAATTAGAGTATACAGATGACTCCACATACACAATCGCTGCAGTCACACCAAACAGCACTTCTGGGCGTGCCAGACCCATGAGACTCGGCTTGCGTCAAGCATTTTTTTGGGGTCTTTTTCACCCGAAAATGCAACTTATTCACAATCGGATGAGGAAAAAACACTTCTTGAGACTGCACTAATTAATTTTATATTAATTTGATATGTTTTACTTGTATATCTAAGTCTGAATCTGTACACATAGTGCCACGATGAAAAGTTCCATTGCGCTTAGTATACAGATTCAGTAACATATCATAATAATCATTGTAGTCTGGTGATGAAGCTTGTCATATCTAATTGCAACACAAAAAACAATCTTAGGAGTAAGCCAAGTCGCACGAGAACTGTGGGCTCACTCGCGCCAGGCGTCTCATGCCACATGGCGAACTGTTTTACTAAAATTGGAGTTTTTAGAAGTGGAGATGTTGCCCATAGCAACCGTCATCTTGCATGGACAAACATCATCATTCCTGGACTTTTGTCCAGGAATGATGATGTTTGTCCATGCAAGATGACGTTTTGCCTCTTTCTGAGTTCCCTTTTTTTGGAGGGAAAAATCCGATCTCAGCATGCAAACTCGAAGCTATCCGAGCCTGCACATCCCTAATTTTAAGTTTAACTTGACATTGTACATTGTTAGTTCATCCTAACTATACAATGCCATTTCAGGCAATTATATATGCACCTTATGTATAGCAAATAAGTGCCTGACGTTGAGGCAAATCTCTGACAACTGCATGAGTTTTCTGTGCACAATGCTGCTCTAAGTACAGTATGTGCAGAGTTTGCCTATTTAAAAAATATAGACCTTTCTATTTAGTTTTAACAAGTTCCTGAACCTTTATCAGCATACACATGTGATACATGTAGCCTTCTCATGCAGGGAAGACTGGGAATTTGCACATAAAGAACGTCAATAGACACTGTGCATGTGTAATTATTTTATAGATTGACAGCTGGGTTTTCATTGTCATGCACCACTGAATGTAATTTATTCTCACCCAATGCAGGTAGCTGCCACTGGCTCTTTATGCATGCATAGAAACATACAGATAATCTTCTGACACCTCAATGTGTCATAAATAAGAATAGACAATAAAATGGAAAATCACATTGCCACCGCTGATTGCTTCAGTTTGGAATTTGTAGCAATGAGTTTAAGGGGAAGATTGCTGGTAATCACCAATCCAATATGGCTTCTGCAACGTATGATTCCATTTGATGAATTGAGCCATTTTCCAAGTCAATGAGATTTTAAAAAAAATGTCTTGATTAAGGACGAGTATTTATTGCAGCTACAGTAATTGCCATCGACCTTATTTTCTTTGTCTCTCCTTCATTATCGAGGGTGGAAAGGTGACTCCTTACACCGCAGAGGCCTAAGGCCTTCGATTAATTTTGTATTGCTTCATACTTGCAGCTACAGTATTATGATCTGCTTATTTTCTTAATACAATCTATGTAAAAGCATTTCAAAACACGTTATTCAAAAAGCAGATGGCAACAAAACGTACAAGAGGTTCTAATAATCATCTCCTAACAAACCAATTTGCTTTTCCGTCAGTCATAAATCAGGGGTTAGTGTCTCATGTACATGCAGAGAATACAGCACCATTTTTGTATTGTATTATAAACTGCACTATACTTTATATTCATTATGATGGGTAAAGAAGGAAAAGGTTGTCTGTATTTTATGCACAAAATTAAAATATAACTTTTATTACTCTTTAAAATATGTATCAATGATACAATCTGTGAAATATTAAAAAACTAAAAATTTAATTAAAGTGTGATATAAGTAGGAAAAATGTGATTAAAAATAGATTCTTGGTACCAATACAGGTCTGTTTTAATGTTTATCTGAGATATATAGTAGTATCCTGGATATCTATATATTATTATTTGTTTAGTATATTACAGCAAATAATTATTTAAGCCAAGTGACACTCTGTCAGTGTTATTTCAAACATTAATTATAGTACTGCTTTAAATAAAGTATGTATGTGTCCATATAACATAACATAAGTATGTTCAGAGGCTGTGAGAAATGTAGTCTAATAGGTTGGTCAGATATTTGTACATTTAATTCTCATAGTAGGATATAATTATGGAGTAGCAGAAAACATTCCCTACAGGGAGTCTGATAATTCTCCTGCTTTTCATGAAACATATCATAACACACCCATTAGTATTTTTAATTTAAATATATAGATAGTATCATGCATATGTATACATTTTTTGCAGTACCAATATATCCCTTATACAGTATAACAAATAAAGTTTAAGGGCCGTATTCAATTTGGAACGAAAAGTCAGAGTCCGGACATTTCACGTCATCGGAGGTTTTGCCGGCTAACAAGTGCTGTGCGCAGTGGCGTAACTAGGGTATTTGGAGCCCAGGGCAAATTTGAAAAGGGAGCCCCCCCCCCAACATCCCCAGATGTGCGCGCAAAAAAAATGGGCGTTGTCACTTAAAAATGGGGCGTGTCAACATGACATACCCCTTTATTTTCACGCTGAACATTCCTATCCGTATGCACCTTAACCCCAGTAGTACCCCTTATACAGTACCCCCAGTATGCAGTTGTGGTCCCTCTTATGCAGGCCCATAGTAGTGCCCCTTATACAGTATCCCCAGTAGTGCTCCCCCTTATACAGCCCCCAATTAGTTCCCCTTACTCAGTACCCCCAGTAGTGGCCCCCCAAATGCAGTGCCCCACGTAGTGTTCCCCCTTATGCAGTGCCCCCAGTAGCAGTCCCCATCGCAGTGTGCCCAGTAGCGGTATTCCCTTATGCAGTGCCCTCTATATGGTGCCCCCAGTAGTAGTCCCCCCCTATGCAGTGCCCTTTATATAGTGCCCCCAGCAGTAGTCCCCCCCATGCAGTTTTCCCAGTAGTGGTCCCCTTATGCAGGCACCCTGTAGTGATCCCCCCTATCCAGTGCCCCCTGTAGTGGCCCTTCCTATTATTGCCCCCAGCAGTGGTCCCCCGAGTGCAGTGCCTCTAGTAGTAGGCCCCTTTTATAATGCCCCAGTGGTAGTTCCCCCCCCAAGTAGTAGTCCCCAGTAGAGTAGGTCCTCCCAATGGCACCCCCAGTAGTAGCCAACCCTCCCCCAGTAGAGGTCCCCCCAGTAGTAGCCACCGCTCCCCCAGTAGAGGTCCCCCCAGTAGTAGCCACCCCTCCCCCAGTAGAGGTCCCCCCAGTAGTAGCCACCCCCCTCCCCCTTTGTGCAGATAGGTTAAAAAAAAAAAAAATATATATATATATATAAATATACTTACCTGAATCTCTGCTACTGGACCTGGCCCTGCTCGCGACGCCGGTCCCGCCCGGGCTGGCGCGCTCAGCATTATGGGACAGACATCATGACGTCAGTCCCATTACCCTCTGCAGGAGCCGGATGGAAGTCCGGCTCTTGCAGTGGGTGCTGCAGCAGTCAATGAGAGTCTATCTGACTCTCATTGGCTGCTGTTTAACACACGCATCGCCGCCAGCGCTGGCGGCGATGCGTGTGTTATGCACAGCCTGAGCCCGCCTCCTGGTGCTATTGGGCAAGCGCTCAGGGGGAGGGAACGGGCTCAGGCGTGCAGCACAGGACCGGCGCTGGAGCCAAGCACCGGTCCTGTGTAAATGTGTAGCGCTGACCGCACTCATTGTGGTCGGCCCTACACTGGCTAACTAGGGCGGGCGGGCCGGTACCGTGGCCGGCGGCGCCCCCCCCGCGCTGCCGGTCCAACGGCGCCCAGGGCACGCACCCTGCTCGACACCCCCTAGTTAAGTCCCTGCATATCCCCATTTTCAATTGCAAATGTGCGAAAACAGGAACCGGCAAATTGGAAATTGGCGGAAAATTCTAGCTGTTTTGTGGAAATCAGCCTGACACCCCCCTAAAGATGCTCTGACATGGGGGTTTCACTATGGGTACCCCCGAATATCCCTGCTAAAGGTATTTGGGGTTTTTAAATGGTCTCAATAGGCGCTATTTTGCGTCATTGAGCAAGTGATGAAGAATATACTTTTTTTGGGGAAAATAAGTATTCCCATCAAATTTGGGGTACATATAAAATGGTTGCCAGCATAGTTCGAAGTCACTAAAATAAAGCTTTAGAGTGCACAAAAAAACGCACCTTTAACAAGCACTTAAAATAAAAAAAAACTCCCCCATACTTCCAGACCCCCCCAGAGGCTATTTTGTTAGTTTTTGAATTTGTTCCCCAACTTTTTTTTTGCCTATTTTTTTAAAGTGCTTTTTTGGGGTGCCCTTTTTTGTAATTTTTTGCATTTTTTGATGCAGTTAGCATCAAGGGGGTGTAAAAAGGGTTTAGGGTGGTCCCCGCAAGTTTGCACCCAAAAACCCCAAATCTGCACTTTTTTCCGATGTATATTCATAGGCGAAACTTTTTCGTCTATTACATTGCATTGTGTTATCGCGCCACCCGAAAAGACGCTGAAATTGAATATGGGGATAAATGAAATCGGTGAAAATGACGTCATGGGCGAAAAAGTTTCGCCAAAAACTGCTTTTCGCTCCAAACTGAATACAGCCCTAAATCTCAGTTAATAATAATCCCTAATGGGTACCCATGATACTATCTATATATTTAAAATAAAAATACTAATGGGTGTGTTCTGATATCCATCTAGAATAGCAGTTTCATGACAAGCAGGAGAGTTGTCAGACTCCCTGTAGGGCATGTTTTCTGCTACTCCATAATTATATCCTACTATGAGAATTAAATGTACAAATATCTGACCAACCTATTAGACTACATTTCCCGCAGCTTCTGAGCACACTTATTTATGTTATATGGACACGTACATACTTATTTAAAGCAGTACTATAATTAATGTCTGAAATAACACTGACAGCGTGGCACTTGGTTTAAATAATTATTTGCTGTAATATACTAAATAAATAATAATATATAGATATCCAGGTTACTACTATTATAAATCTCAGATAAACATTAAAACAGACCTGTATTGGTACCGAGAATCTATTTTTAATAAAAAAAATTCTACTTATATCACACTTTAATTTAATTTTTTGTTCTTTAATAATCCACGGACTGTATCATTGATACATATTTTAAAGACTAATAAAAATTATGTTTTAATTTTGTGCATCAAATACAGACAACCCTTTCCCTCTTTACCCATCATTGATCTTCATTATTGTTGTCTATAATAGCACCCCCTTCAAATAATGTAACATAACATGTTTTGTTGCTCTACTAGATATTAGGGGTTTACCTAGATACTATATATAACAGATTCTTCTTCTACATTAGACTTGTGCGGAACATGGCTCTTTTTCTTTTCTTGTTTTGTACTTTATACTCATTAACAATTTGACTAAATATACATTAACAAGTTTAAAATTATGATGTTTTTACAGAAAAAAATGAATGTCCTCCCTTCCTATAAGCTGATTTCTCCAGTACTGTGGAAAAAATACCTGATGCATTTAACCTGAAAAACATACCTGGTGCATTTGTGGAGTAAATGGAGGTCCCAGTTATTGCTTAAGTCTCTAACATTCACATATCTAAGAGAAGTGGACAGAGGGAAGAATGGCAATTTGAGGGTCACTAACTAACTCTGGGCCTGATTCATAGCCGCTCGTAAGTGGCCGCTTGTTCGCTCCGAGCGATGTTCGCACATCTGCGCATGTGTATGGGTCGTAATGCGCATGCGCCAACCAGTCATTGCGGTCGGAAATCGTGCGCTCGCAAAACAGCGAGGGCCTGCTAATTTGAGTGACAGAATGAGGTGTTTGTGGGTGGTAACAGGGGAAGGTGCTTGAAAACGGAGAGTGGATATCCGAACGCAGACGTGCCAAACGGTCAAAACGGGCGTTTAATGGGTGTGCATAATTAACAAAGCAGCGTCATCGACCACGTCACTTGGTTGTCTTTTAGCCTGAACTGCTCGCAGTGATTGCGGGAAGTAAAACCTACCACAAGCACTGTGAGCAGTTAAGACGCCTTTCGATGTACTCGATTAATCAAATAAATAGCGGAGATGACGTATGATGCGAACGGCCAGGGGGCGTCTTTACAAAATAGCGAGCGCATGTTTTCGTTCGCTCGCTCAGACATAGAGGCGTCAACAGACCGCAAAGAGCGAGCGCCCAATTTAAATAGCCGGCCCCTTTTTCTGAACGACCGTTCGCAAATAGCGTCCGGCTCTGAATCAGGCCCTCTGTTTTTTTTAATGTCCCTGTACAGGTTGGGAAATTCCGTTACAGAACAGAAGGTTTGCAAAGGATTATTTAAGTCAATTGTCTTATTGATTTTTGGAAAGCATGATTCCTGGTCCCCTTCTGGGATGAAAAAAATCAACTCCCAGCAAGCAGGCATGGCGCTCAAGAAAGAATTTAAAAGAAAGACACAACGTAATACTTAAACCTTAAGTCTGAAATGTTGCATTTCCTGCTCTGTTCCGCTTGTTCACAATATATCTCATATGGTTAAGTGGACAATGGGAACAACGGCAGTTTGAAGGCCACTAACTATTTTTTTTTATGTCCCTGTATAGGTTGGGAAATGCCTTTATAGAAGATTTGCAAAGCATTATTTAAGTCAATTGTTTATTTATTTTTGGAAAGCACACTTCCTGGTCCCCTTGTGTGCTGTGAGGTGGTCAAAATTGACTGGAAACAAGTGGAAATAAATGTGATTGAGGTTATTAATACTGCAGGAACAAAAAAAGGCCCATTTTATGTGATTTTAGCTGTTATTTTGATTTTTTAAGAAAAAATCCAGATCCAAAACCAAAACACGAAAACAAAACACGGAGGTGAGGTTTTGGCAAAACCAATCCAGATCCAAAACCAGGGGAGATCCAGATCCAAAACCAAAACCAAAACACGGGGGTCGGCGCACATCTCTAGTTTTGCAAAACCAAATCACAAAGATGAATCCAGAGCCAAAACTTCACCTCCATATCTACTTTTGAAGATATTATTAACATCAGTAGTAGTGGCAGTAGTCAAAATGAAAATGTCTATTAAGTAATGTTCAATAAATAGACAATCATGACTTGATGTTATGGAGACACAATGCTGATGATTAAGTGCCTGATTCATCACAGATTGCAATTGCAACAGCATACGCAGATCGGCTGATGGTGCGTACTGCGCGTGCGTATACACCACAGAGTGCTTGCGCAGTTTAGGATTGCAATCACACTGCGATCACACATGCAGATACAAAGTCATCCAAGAGCGAGTGACAGGACGTCAGCATTTGGGGGTGGTGACGGGAGAGTGGTTGGAGAACCGCAGCCGTGACTGTCCATTTAAACGCCATTTACTGGGAGTGCATAAATGAGTACTCGCTACGTGCAATGAGAGTTGCAATTTCTGAGACAGGTCAGGCCTGCTGAGGGTCCGATGTTACTCGATGTTACTGATGTTTACGCAGGACTGCAAGGTTTTACGGATGTGAGAAAGTGGTAGTGGGTGTCTCTAAGCTTGCTGTGCAGTTGCAAACATTAGCATATTTTCACAGCAGAACTGCGTGCGTATTCGCAACTGCAATCGCAATAGTGATCCATAATGAATCAGTCCCTAAGTACTGGAGGCATCGCTACACCCTGAGCCACAAGCTGCTAGGTGAAGTTGGTGATATTCATCATCATTGTGTAGTGTTGTACTAACCCTCTTGTAGCCATAAGACTTATGCCTCCTAAAAGGTAAATCCTGGCTGGATTTTTAACAATAGTAGCAATGAAAAAAGTGGGCTGTAGTGCTCTTCTTTCTCTTAGACTCATGGATTCCTTCCCATCCAGCCTATTGCTGTTGCTGCACCAGTTGTGTTTACTTATAAACTAACATGGCTTATTACGGGATGTAGTTATGAGACTCAATAACGTCATCCAAATCCTGACAAGGAACTTAAGATAGGCTTCGAAATACAGATGCCTATCTTAATCCCGATGTCGGAATGCCGAATGAGGTAAGTCCTGGGCACTCTTAGCGTTAGTCGCGGGGCTTTAGGTTTAGGAAGCATAGCGGGGTTAGGGTTCAAATTTTTGGAGGGGAGATTAGCGTTAGGCACCCCAAGGGGCGATGGTTAGGCACCCCCGGAGGGAGGTTAGGGTTAAGCAATCCGCTTGGGGAGGTTAGGGTTCGACACCCCCTCGGGAGGGTTAGGCACCCCCCTGGGAGGGTTAGTTTTAGGGTGCGGTAAGGGAGGTTAGGGTTAGACACCCCCAGGGGGAGGTTATGGTTAGCCACCCCCCAGTAGGGTTAGGGTTAGGCACACTCCCAGGAGGGTTAGGGTCAGGCATCCCCCCGGGAGGGTTAGGTTTAGGGTGTGGTAAGGGAGGTTAGGGTTATGCACCCCGGGGGAGGTTAGGGTTAGGCACACCCCAGTAGGGTTAGGGTTAGGCACCCCCTCGGGAGGGTTAGGATCAGGCACCCCCCCGGGAGGGTTAGGTTTAGGGTGCGGTAAGGGAGGTTAGGGTTAGGCACCTCCGGGGGGAGGTTAGGGTTAGGCACTAAGGTGGAAGGTTAGGCACCACTAAGGAAGGGTTAGAGGGGGGAGAGGGGTACGAATAGGCTACTTACCTGCCTGTTGGGATCTTCTCTCTTTGGGCTGCCGGCATCAGGATATGAACCAGCAGATATTAAGCCGCCGGGACTTCATACTCATTCCCTTATTCCATAGGAGAGTGGCAGCAAATTGGGAAAGCATTTCACTACATGCCCATAGGTGGTGCAGAGGGTGATTGTGGAGCACTCTTCTTAAAATAGCACCAAGTTTGTCACCACCCTAATGGGAGGTCCTGGTCACCTTGCTGTGGAATATTTAGTGAATGTTCAGGAAAGTGGGATGGGTTCTCCACAATTCAAGTTGAGTCAGAGGGTATGTCTGACCCCCATTCGGTATTTGGTTATTGGCTGCAGCGTATAGAGAGCAACTGCTTTCTGGGCCACCATTTCCAGTATATTTAGAACTAAAGCTGTGACCTACTTTTGCTAACCATCTCTCTTGTTCTGAATTTGTATTAATATTCAGTATTTGTAAGTAGAGTTTTTGCTATTTACACATTCATATTTTAAACTCAAGGTGGAATACAAAGGGCATTCTTTAACCACAAGGGGGCTTCTATATTTCCATCCTGACTCGTCTATAAGTAAAGTAATAAATCTATAGGCAATTAATCCTTATTGACCCCTCTGAGGGTATATACATCTGCCACATCCTGACATCATATTTCACTTCATTTATACACTGCACAGATTACATGAAACATTTACTTTGGATGTAATCACATCTTCAAATGGATGATTTAATCATACTGAAAGTAAAGCATTCAGAATTCCTAATGTAATGTACCCTTAATCTACCTTATCCTGAGCAACTAACTACTGTAACCAAATTATCATTTATCATCTCTATCTGCCACACATGCTACAGACAGTTGATTGAAAATATAAATAAGGAGCATCCAGAGGATCCCAGAGAAAGCATTTGCCAGTGACTATCAGGAGAGGGAAATCTACTAATTTAGGAATAAATGGTCTATTGTCGCCCATTCAGATTTTGCAAGCAATATGGGAAATAGTGTTACATGCTCTATAAATTTGCCCGGACTCATCAGAAAACATCTTGTGGCTAAAAACACTGATACAGTGAAGCAGCTCCATAATAAGGTACAGCTGCTATGTACTGCATAATATCGCCTCTGCAGATGAAAACAAGAGACTATTTCAGCAAAGAATAATTAGCATTTTGATCTTGACAAGCACTTTGCTGTCTGAATAGCAATTCCTAAGAGGCTGTTGTCACAATGGAAAGTTGATGCTTTTATTGTTTGTGTGGTATCGGTAGATTTCGTTTGTACGTTGCCTGGAACCACTCCATCTGACACTAAGCCCCTTCGCATAAATGTGTTGTAAGGGCAATTTTTGCTAATTTACCTGCATTACCAAACTGCACATTCTGACTGCTGCTGTTTTCATGCTCTTAATAATGCTTTATTTTATTGCTTACGTTTGATGCTCATAAATATGCAGATTGCGATTCATTTTAGTCTCTTGAAGTGTGAGGGAGTGTACACAGGTCGGTCTCATAGTCACTTGTGCAGATTAATATAAACTAATGTATGAAAACATGTGACAGTATTAAACATCTCTCTCTCTCTCTCTCTCTCTCTCTCTCTCTATATATTATTATAATTATCATCTATTTATATGGCACCACAAGTGTTCCGCAGCGCCTTACAAGGTACATGAACAAATAAGTAACCAGCGACTTACAGTACAATACAAAGCAGGACATGGATAATAAACATTGCTATATTAGCGACCTATATGCCCACATAAGCATAAGCGGGTGTTGGTTGCCTAGTAGGGAGTAACAGATAAATTTTCTATATATATATATATATATATATATATATATATATATATATATATATAGGGGTGAGCGGGTTCGGATTTCTGAAATCCGAACCCCCCCGAGCCTCCCGATCCGAGGCCGATCCGAGTCAGGCTCGACTTTTCCCGCCTGACTCGGATCTGAAATCGAGGCAAAACGTCATCATCCCGCCTTCCGGGTCTCGCGGGTTTTGGATCCTATATAAGGTACCCGCGTCGGCGCCATTTTCTCACTCGGCTGTGGACAGTGAAGAGGGAGGGTGGGAGTTAGGGCTGGCTGGGCTGTGTAGTGTAGTGTAGTGTAGTGCAGAGTAGTGTTGTGCTGTGCTGTGCTGCGCTGTGATGCTGTTGTCCATAGGGGCTGTGTCCACTACTTCAAAGTCCATAGGGGCTGGCTGTGTTGTGCTGTGCTGCTGTTGTTAATAGGGGCTGTGTCCACTACTTCAAAGTCCATAGGGGCTGGCTGGACTGTGTTGTGCAGTCAGTTGTCCATAGGGGCTGTGTCCACTCCAAAGTCCTGTGCAGTGTCCCAGTCCTAAAGGGGTGCTGTAGTGTTGTCCAGGGGGTGCTCTGTTCGTCAGGGGTGCTCCCCCCAAGTGCTAAAAAAAAAATATTTTTTCTGTGTTTGTGAATTGTATGCGCAGTAGCCGCACGTGCATCAACAAAGTATTGCCAAGCGTGCGCCTGTGTCATAAGTAAAGGGCCAGCTGGCTTGACCATTAAAGGGTGCTGTAACCCCCAAAGTGCACTCCAAGCCAAATAAAAAATTATTTTCTGTGTTTGTGAATTGTGTGCGCAGTAGCCGCACGTGCATCATCAAAGTAGTGCCAAGCGTGTGCCTGTGTCATAAGTAAAGGGCCGGCTGGCTTGACCATTAAAGGGTGCTGTAACCCCCAAAGTACACTCCAAACCAAATAAAAAAATATTTTCTGTGTTTGTGAATTGTGTGCGCAGTAGCCGCACGTGCATCAACAAAGTAGTGCCAAGCGTGCGCCTGTGTCATAAGTAAAGGGCCGGCTGGCTTGACCGTTAAAGGGTGCTGTAACCCCCAAAGTACACTCCAAACAAAATAAAAAAATATTTTCTGTGTTTGTGAATTGTGTGCGCAGTAGCCGCACGTGCATCAACAAAGGAGCAGCGCCAAGCGTGCGCCTGTGTCATAAGTAAATGGCGGGCTGGATTGACTGTTAAAGGGTGCTGTAACCCCCAAAGTACACTCCAAACCAAATAAAAAAATATTTTCAGTGTTTGTGAATTGTGTGCGCAGTAGCCGCACGTGCATCAACAAAGGAGCAGCGCCAAGCGTGCGCCTGTGTCATAAGTATAGGGCCGGCTGGCTTGACCGTTAAAGGGTGCTGTAACCCCCAAAGTACACTCCAAACCAAATAAAAAAATATTTTCTGTGTTTGTGAATTGTGTGCGCAGTAGCCGCACGTGCATCAACAAAGGAGCAGTGCCAAGTGTGCGCCTGTGTCCCATAAGTAAAGAGCCAGCTGGCTCATTTCTTAAAGGGTGGTGTAACCCACAAAGTGCACTACTCTCCAGCAAAAATAAAAAAATATTTTCTGTGTTTGTGTGCGCCTTAGCTGCACGTATATATCAAATCGAAATAACATAAAAGGAGGACCAAACTTTCTCCGATAAAAATAAAATAGAGAAAGATCAAGAACCACTTCCTCCTAGTGCTGAAGCTGCTGCCACTAGTCATGACATAGATGATAACATGCCATCAACGTCGTCTGCCAAGGCCGATGCCCAATGTCATAGTAGAAGGCACATACAATCCCAAATGACAAAGTTCAGGAAATTGACCTTAAAAAAAAATGTAAATCATCTGAAGAGAAACGTAAACTTGCCAATATGCCATTTATGACACGGAGTGGCAAGGAACGGCTAAGGTCTTTCCCTATGACAAGTGTGTGTCATACTAGTATGACTAGTATGTTCATGACTAGTGGTTCAGATTCACATGACGATGGAAGCCCTCCTTCCGCTAAAAAAATCAAACGAGATAAGCTGGCAAAAGCACAGCAAAGAACTGTACGTGCTAAGAAGACATCACAAATCCCCAAGGAGAGTCCATGTGTGGTGGCGGTTGCGATGCCTGACCTTCCCAGCACTGGACGGGAAGAGGTGGCTCTTTCCACCATTTCCATTCCCCCTATAAGTGCTGAAAGGAGCACCCACAGTCCACTTGCTGATATGCAAATTGAAGATGTCACTGTTGAAGTACAACAGGATGAGGATACTGGTGTAGCTGGCGCTGAGGAGGAAGTTGGCGAGGAGGATTCTGATGGTGATGTGGTTTGTTTAAATCAGGCTCCAGGGGAGACATTTGTTGTCCGTGGGATGAAAAAGCCCATCACGGTCATGCCTGGCCAGAAGACCAAACATTCCACCTCTTTGGTCTGGCAATATTTCTATCCAAATCCGGACAACAACTGTCTTGCCATATGTACCATATGTAAAGGTGGAATAAGTAGGGGTAGGGACGCTAACCATCTAGGAACATCCTCACTTATACATCACCTGCAGCGCGTTCATATTAAGTTACTGTCAAGTTCAGAAACTTTGGCTAAGACCGTAAGCAGTCCAGGGACACCTAAATCCCGTTGTCCTGTTGTATCCAAGCGCCAGCAAACCACACCGTCAACTCCCTCCTCGTCAATTTCCTCCTTAGTCAGGATCGGAAGTAGTCCTGCAGGCCATGTCACTGGCATGACTGACTCTCCTATCCGGGATTCCTCCGGAGGATCCTGCATTGCTATGCCTCCTGCTGCCGCTGCTGCTGTTGCTGCTGCTGGGAGTCGTTCATCATCCCATAGAGGAAGGAGGAACACCACTACTTTTACTAAACAATTGACCCTCCAACAGTCCTTAGCGAGGAGGATGAAGTACGACAGCAGTCATCCTGAAGCAAAACGTATAACTGAGGCCTTGACTGCTATGTTGGTGTTAGTCGTGCGTCCGGTATCCGCCATTAGTGCAGTGGGATTTAGACAATTGATGGAGGTAGTGTGTCCCCGGTTCCAAATCCCGTCTAGATTCCACTTCACTAGGCAGGCGATACCGAGACTGTACAGAAACATCAGAAAAAGTGTCCTCAGTGTCCTGAAAAATGCTGTTGTACCCAATGTCCACTTAACCACGGACATGTGGACAAGTGGAACAGGGCAGACTAAGGACTATATGACTGTAACAGCCCACTGGGTAGATGTATCACCATACGCAGCAACAGCAGCAGCGTCACCAGTAGCAGCATCTCAGAAACGCCAGCTCGTTCCAAGGCAGGCTACGCTGTGTATCACCGGTTTCAGTAAGAGGCACACCACCGACAACTTCTTAGAGAAACTGAGGGAAATCATCGCCCTGTGGCTTACCCCACTTAGACTATCCTGGGGATTTGTGATATCTGACAACGCCACCAATATTGTGGGGGCATTACATCTGGGCAAATTCCAACACGTCCCATGTTTTGCTCACACAATAAACTTGGTGGTGCAGAATTTTCTGAAAAGCGACAGGGGCATGCAGGAGACACTTTGGGTGGCCCGAAAAATTTCTGGCCACTTTCGCCATTCAGCGACTGCGTGCTGAAGACTGGAGCGCCAGCAAACACTCTTGAACCTGCCCCACCATCACCTGAAGCAAGAGGTTGTGACGCGGTGGAACTCAACCCTCTATATGCTTCAGAGGATGGAGGAGCAGCAAAAGGCCATACAAGCCTATACATCCACCTATGACATAGGCAAAGGAGGGGTTATGCACCTGACTCAAGCGCAGTGGAGAATGATTTCTGTGTTGTGCAATGTTCTCCAGCCCTTCGAACTTGCCACACATGAAGTCAGTTCAGACACTGCCAGCTTGAGTCAGATCATTCCCCTCATCAGGCTTTTGCAGAAGCAGCTGGAGAAAGTGAAGGAGGAGCTAAGACGGAGCGATTCCGCTCGGCATGTGGAACTTGTGGATGAAGCCCTTCATTCGCTTTCCCAGGATTCCAGGGTGGTCAATCTGTTGAAATCAGACCACTACATTTTGGCCACCATGCTCGATCCTAGGTTTAAAGCCTATGTGGTGTCTCTCTTTCCGGCCGACACAAGCCTGCAGAGGTGCAAAGACCTGCTGGTGAACACACTGTCAGCTGAAGCGGAACGTGACACGTCAACAGCTCCTTCTTCATTTTCTCCCGCAACTGGGGCTGCCAGGAAAAAACTTAGCTATCCTAAGCAACCCGCTGGCGGTGATGCAGGGCAGGCAGGACCAAGTTTGGACATCTGGTCTAGACTGAAGGACCTGGCAACAATTTCTGACATGTCTACTGTCACTACATATGATACTGTCACCATTGACTGAATGGTGGAGGATTACATCGGTGACAGCATCCAAGTAGGCATGTCAGACAGTCCATACCTGTACTGGCAGGAAAAAGAGGCAATTTGGAGGCCCCTGTACAAACTGGCTCTATTTTACCTGAGTTGCCCCCCCTCCAGTGTGTACTCCGAAAGAGTGTTTAGTGCAGCTGGGAACCTTGTCAGCGAAAGGCGTAGGAGGTTGCTTCCACAAAATGTGGAGAAGATGATGTTCATCAAAATGAATTTTCAACTCTTCCAGGGAGACCAGGCTCCAGAACGTACAGAGGGACCTGTGGTGGTGGATTCCAGTGGGGACGAGTTAATACTCTGTGAGGATGAGGATGTACACAACACTGAAGAGGGTGAGGAATCGGTGGATGAGTAGGATGAGAACGACATCTTGCCTCCGTAGAGCCAGTTTGTGCAGGGACAGATTAATTGCCTGCTTGTTTTGTGGGGGCCCAAACGAACCAATCAATTCAGCCACAGTCGTGTGGCAGACCCTGGCGCTGAAATGATTGCTTTGTTAAAGTGTGCATGTCCTGTTTATACAACATAAGGGTGGGTGGGAGGGCCCAAGGACAATTCCATCTTGCAACTCTTTTTTTTCTTTGCATTATGTACAGTTTGGGGCCTAGTTTTTCAAACTACCATCCAGTCTGCCACTGCAGTGTCACTCCTAGATGGGTCACGTGTTTGGGCCGCCCACTCGTGTCGCTTAGCATAGTCATCCAGCTACCTCGGTGCAGCCTTTTGGACATAAAAACACTATTGTGAGGTGTGAGGTGTTCAGAATAGACTGGAAATTAGTGGAAATGAAAGTTATTGAGGTTAATAATAGCATAGGTGCAGAAAAACCAACACATTCTGTGATTTTAGCTGTTTTTATGCTTTTTTAAAAAAAAATACAGATCGAAAACACAAAACCCAGAACCCAAAACATGGAAGGGTGGTTTTGGCAAAACCAATCCAGATCCAAAACACGAAGAAAGATCCAGATCCAAAACCAAAACACGAAAAGTGGCCGGTGCACACCCCTAATATATATATATATATATAAAAGGGGTGAGCGGGTTCGGATTTCTGAAATCCGAACCCCCCCGAGCTCCCCGAGCCCCCCCGATCCGAGGCCGATCCGAGTCAGGCTCGACTTTTCCCGCCTGACTCGGATCTGAAATCGAGGCAAAACGTCATCATCCCGCCTTCTGGGTCTCGCAGGTTTTGGATCCTATATAAGGTACCCACGTCGGCGCCATTTTCTCACTCGGCTGTGGACAGTAAAGAGGGAGGGTGGGAGTTAGGGCTGGCTGGGCTGTGTAGTGTAGTGTAGTGCAGTGTAGTGCTGTGCTGTGCTGCGCTGTGCTGCTGTTGTCCCTAGGGGCTGTGTCCACTACTTCAAAGTCCATAGGGGCTGGCTGGACTGTGTTGTGCAGTCAGTTCTCCATAGGGGCTGTGTCCACTCCAAAGTCCTGTGCAGTGTCCCAGTCCTAAAGGTGTGCTGTAGTGTTGTCCAGGGGGTGCTCTGTCCATCAGGGGTGCTCCCCCCAAAGTGCAAAAAAATATATATTTTTTCTGTGTTTGTGAATTGTGTGCACTGTGGCTGCACGTGCATCAACAAAGGAGCAGAGCCAAGCATGCGCCTGTGTCACTTAAGTAAAAGGCCGGCTTGCTTGTCCATTAAAGGGTGCTGTAACCCCCAAAGGGCACTCCAAACAAAATAAAAAGTATATTTTTTTGTGTTTGTGAATTGTGTCCGCAGCAGCCACACATGCATCAACAAAGTAGTGCCAAGTGTGCGCCTGTGTCCCATAAATAAAGGGCCAGCTGGATTGACAGCTAAAGGGTGCTGTAACCCCCAAAGGGCACTCCAAACAAAATAAAAAAAAAATTTCTGTGTTTGTGAATTGTGTGCACTGTGGCTGCACGTGCATCAACGAAGGAGCAGCGCCAAGCGTGCGCCTGTGTCCCATAAGTAAAAGGCCGGCTGGCTTGTCCGTTAAAGGGTGCTGTAGCCCCCAAAGGGCACTCCAAACAAAATAAAAAAATATATTTTTTTGTGTTTGTGAATTGTGTGTGCAGTAGCCGCTCGTGCATCAACAAAGTAGTGCCAAGCGTGCGCCTGTGTCCCATAAATAAAGGGCTGGCTGGATTGACCGCTAAACGGTGTTGTAACCCCCAAAGGGCACTCCAAACAAAATAAATTTTTTTTTTCTGTGTTTGTGAATTGTGTGCACTGTTGCTGCACGTGCATCAACGAAGGAGCAGTGCCAAGCGTGCGCCTGTGTTCCATAAGTAAAAGGCCGGCTGGCTTGTCCGTTAAAGGGTGCTGTAACCCCCAAAGGGCACTCCAAACAAAATAAAAAAATATATTTTTTTGTGTTTGTGAATTGTGTGCGCAGTAGCCGCACGTGCATCAACAAAGTAGTGCCAAGTGTGCGCCTGTATCCCATAAATAAAGGGCCGGCTGGATTGACTGCAAAAGGGTGCTGTAACCCCCAAAGGGCACTCCAAACCAAATAAAAAAATATTTTCTGTGTTTGTGAATTGTGTGGGCTGTAGCTGCACGTGCATCAACAAAGGAGCAGCGCCAAGCGTGCGCCTGTGTCCCATAAGTAAAGGGCCGGCTGGCTCATTTCTTAAAGGGTGGTGTAACCCATAAAGTGCACTAGTCTCCAACAAAAATAAAATATTATTTTCTGTGTTTGTGTGCGCCTTAGCTGCACGTATATATCAATATAACATAAATGGAGGACCAAACTTTCTCCGATAAAAATAAAATAGGGAAAGATCAAGAACCACTTCCTCTTAGTGCTGAAGCTGATGTCACTAGTCATGGCATAGACGATAACATGCCATCAACGTCGTCTGCCAAGGCCGATGCCCAATGTCATAGTAGAGGGCACATACAATCCCAAATGACAAAGTTCAGGAAAATGACCTTGAAAAAAACATTTAAATCATCTGAAGAGAAACGTAAACTTGCCAATATGCCATTTATGACACGGAGTGGCAAGGAACGGCTAAGGTCTTTCCCTATGTTCATGACTAGTGGTTCAGCTTCACATGACGGTGGAAGCCCTCCTCCCGCTAAAAAAATCAAACGAGTTAAGCTGGCAAAAGCACAGCGAAGAACTGTGCGTTCTAAGAAGATATCACAAATCCCCAAGGAGAGTCCAAGTGTGGTGGCAGTTGCAATGTCTGACCTTCCCAGCACTGGATGGGAAGAGGTGGCTCTTTCCACCATTTGCACGCCCCCTGCAAGTGCTGAAAGGAGCACCCACAGTCCACTTGCTGATATGCAAATTGAAGATGTCACTGTTGAAGTACAACAGGATGAGGATACTGGTGTAGCTGGCGCTGAGGAGGAAGTTGGCGAGGAGGATTCTGATGGTGATGTGGTTTGTTTAAATCAGGCTCCGGGGGAGACAGTTGTTGTCTGTGGGATGAAAAAGCCCATCACGGTCATGCCTGGGCAGAAGACCAAACATTCCACCTCTTTGGTCTGGCAATATTTCTATCCAAATCTGGACAACAACTGTCTTGCCATATGTACCATATGTAAAGGAGAAATAAGTAGGGGTAGGGACGTTAACCACCTAGGAACATCTTCCCTTATACGGCACCTGCAGCGCATTCATAAAAAGTTACTGTCAGGTTCAGAAACTTTGGCTAAGACCGTAAGCAGTCCAGGGACACCTAAATCCCTTTTTCCAGTTTTATCCAAGGAATCGGTGGATGAGGAGGATGAGGACGACATCTTGCCTCCGTAGAGCCAGTTTGTGCAGGGACACATTAATTGCCAGCTTGTTTTGTGGGCTCCCGAACGAACCAATCATTTCAGCCACAGTCATGTGGCAGACCCTGGCGCTGAAATTATTGGTTTGTTAAAGTGTGCATGTCCTATTTATACAACAAAAGGGTGGGTGGGAGGGCCCAAGGACAATTCCATCTTGCACCTCTTTTTTTTCTTCGCAGTATGTACTGTTTGGGGCCTAGTTTTTCAAACTGCCATCCTGTCTGCCACTGCAGTGTCACTCCTAGATGGGCCACGTGTTTGTGCCGCCCACTCATGTCGCTTAGCATAGTCATTCAGCTACCTTTTGGCCATAAAAATAATATTGTGAGGTGTTCAGAATAGACTGGAAATGAAGGTTATTGAGGTTAATAATAGCATAGGAGCAGAAAAACCCACAAATTCTGTGATTTAAGCTGTTTTTATGCTTTTTTAAAAAAAAATACAGATCCAAAACACAAAACCCTGAACCCAAACCATGGAAGGGTGGTTTTGGCAAAACCAATCCAGATCCAAAACACGAAGAAAGATCCAGATCCAAAACCAAAACACGAAAAGTGGCCAGTGCACACCCCTAATATATATATATATATATATTATATATAAAGTATATAACCAGGGCCATTAGTACCTAGAAGGGAGATGCAGGGCCGTAACTAGCTATTGCCAGGGGTGGATTGGCCATAGACTTCACCGGGTACTTTCCTGGTGGGCTGACAGCTCAGGGGGTTGCTATATGCAGATTTAAATTTTTTTCATACATATATTAAAAGTTTTTCCCTCATTGGGGTCGGCTCCAGCTTACTAATACACTTCCTGGTTGCTGGCTCCGCCCCAGGGACCAGCCACCTCACTGCAAAAGCAGCCCATCCCCGTTCTGCCTCCCGGATCTGCTATTGGCCAATTCATAGTGATGCACATGCCCACCACCAACCCGCTCTCAGTTCCCGGCCTTTACCACTGCAGCCGGGAACAAGAGAACGCATCTCACAGAAGTGGAAAAATTACAGCAGCACAGCCTAGTATCCTGTGGAAGCTCCGCAGTCAATAGGGATGTACAGCCAGGGACGGACCGACCCAATTGCAACAGGTAAGCAGCACGCAGATTAGCAACCATAGGCAATTGCGAACAGACTGGAGATACCGTCCGAGTCTGAATCAGGCCCAGAGCGCAGTGGCTCTGTGGGTGGCACCATCACCCCCTCGGTTTTCACTCCTGGCTAGCAGGGTACCTGGAACCATACTCTGAAGCCAGAATTTCTGCTCCAGCACTTGCTGAGAGTCCTGTGTATGCTCCAGATGGGCACCCTGCACGGCATATGCAGCTGATCCACAGGGTGCCCAGTCAACGCTGCACTTACCAGAGCTGCCAGTCATGCCCACTTCGACGTGATGTAATAACGTAATTCAGACTCAGTGGGCGGGGCCGGCACAGGAGCGCAACCATGCACTGTATTGGCTCTGGCGAGGTGGCACAGTACCATGGTCCAGATACAAGTTCTCACCTCCATCCTATAGTAAATAAGTTACTGCTTACTGTTGGGTGTATTTAGCAGTGAATGCAGTGTGGGTCAGTGCTGCATCTTTGGTCGCGGCGGATCGCAGAGCACATGCTAATGTCACAGTTGACGTCTTGTGTACAAAAATGGCCACCGCTGGCTGTTTTGGAAGATGCAGCATTATATCTAACGTGCAAACATCACTGGCCAATCGAACATTGGTGTAGACCTAAGTTTCCACAGGATGTACAGCAAAACTACGCTTCTGGGCCAATAAAATTGCATCTGAGGACTCTGGCAACGGCACCTCCAGGAAATGGAGCCGACATACCACAGTTTTATGGAATTCTCCCTATCAATGCCCCAAAACGCCAGCAGCTTGTCAGTCATGCTATGGCTTCTGGGGTTAGGGATCGACGTCACAGCTGTATGGAGGCACGAGCACACTACATCTCTGACACATGTGCAGTCCTCCAACCATTGGCAAACTGAGGAAATAAGGAAACAGTGTCCCCCTCTGAATCAGCACCTGTGTTGTACCAAATCACTGTGTACTTCCTCATATACAGCCTAATTCTGAGTCGCAAGTAACTCTGTATGCAACTGCATTCAGAATGTGGATATTTTGGTAACAGAGCTCTAATGCGACAATATGGGAATCGGTATGAATCACCGCCGGACCTAAGCCCGGCTGTAGAAATACCGATGCTCGAAGGCTGGCAGCTGAAGATCCCGACAGGGGAGGTATGTAGGCTATCCCTACCCCTCTCCACCCCTAACTCTAACCCTCCCCTAGGTGTGCCTAACCCTAACCTCCCTCCTAGTGCCTAACCTTAACCACTCCCCAGGGGTGCCTAAACCTAACCCCCCCTCCCCACACCATAAACCTAACCTTCCCGAGGGGCGTCTAAACCTATCCTCCCCCAGTGGTGCCTGACCCTAACCCCCCTTTCCCCTAGCCCAAACCTAACCCTCCCAAGGGGGTGCCTAACCCTAAATCCCCCCGGAAATCCCTATCCTAACCCTCCCCTCCTGCGGCTAAGCGCTCCCGATGCCCGGTTTACCTGCTATTGGTATACCGGGCGTCAGGATTTTGGCATGGGGCTGATGATAGGCGTCTGTATTTAGACAACACACAAATATATTTAGGGCTGCGCAGTGCGAATTATCACATAACGAGGGTGTCTTATATATATATGTAAAATTATATATATGATTTAATAACAAAGAATTCTAAAGCATAACAAATTATTATATTAATAACACCTAATCTAAAATAATACTGTAGTTAAAAAAAGAAATAATAATTGATAAACACAATATTATTATGCATTAAGAACAAGATTGATCTAATCCATTGAGCTGTGAGATGAAAAACGGGAGGGAAAAAAAGGTTTGAAGGAGAAAAAAAGGCAGTCTGCTAAAACAGGGATATCCTTTAATCTAATGTTCAAATGCTCATGAACAATCAATTCGGAGGTATTAAATAGTTAGACTGTGGTAATGGGTAGAAATATAACTCTGTTAACAACAGATGTCAGCGAATGGCCAAATGAACTCACAGTTCCTGTGGAAGGTTTAGAGGGACAGCTGGGTAAAATGCAGAAGGACAGCTGGGGAAGGTACTGAGGGACAGTGGGCTAAGGTGTAGAGGGATAGCTGAGTAAGGTGCAGATGGACAGATGGGGAAAGTGGCAGAGAGACAGGTGGGGAAAGTGACAGAGGGATAGGTGGGGAAAGTGACAGAGAGACAACTGTGGAAGCTTTGAGAGGGACAGCAGAGGAAGGTGGCAAAATGACAGCCATGGAAGGGTGGTAGAGAGACAACCATGGAAGGGTGGCAGAAGTACAGACGTGGAAGGTGGCAAAAGGGACAGCAGTGGAAGGTAGCAGGAAAACCATGGAAGATGGAGGGGGACAGCCATGGAAGGTGGCAGAGGGGCAGCTATGGAGGGTATAGCCATGGAAGGTGGTAGAAGGACAGCCGTGAAAGGTAACAGTGGTACAGCTGAGGAAGCTGACAAAGGGACAGCCATGGGAGGTGGAAGAGGGACAGCCATGCAAGGTGGCAGAGGGACAGCTATGGAGGGGACAGTCATGGAAGGTGGCAGTGGGACAGCCATGGAAGGTGGCATCGGGACAGCCATGGAAGATGGCAGAAGGACAGCTGTGGAGGGGACAGCCATGGAAGGTGGCAGAGGGACAGTTTTGTAAGGTGGCAGAGGGACAGCCATGGGAGGTGACTGAAGGACAGCCATGGAAGGTGGAGGTGGACAGCCGTGGAAGGTACAGTAGCAAAGGGACAGCTGTGGAAGGTGGCAGAGAGACAGCCGTGGAAGGTGGCTGAAGGACAGCCATGGAAGATGACAGAAGGACAGCTGTGGAGGGGACAGCCATGGAAGGTGGCAGAGGGACAGTCTTGTAAGGTACCATATGGACAGCAATGGGAGGTGACTGAAGGACAGCCGTGGAAGGTGGAGGGGGACGGCCGTGGAAGGTACAGTAGCAGAGGGACAGCTGTGGAAGGTAGCAGAGAGACAGCCGTGGAAGGTGGCTGAAGGACAGCCATGGAAGGTGACAGAAGGACAGCGAAGAAAGGGGTCAGAGGGACAGCCAAGAAAGCGGAGCAAAAGGACAGCCAAGGAGAAGGGCAGAGGGACAGCTGGGGACGACAGGCAAAGGGAGAGCTGGTGAAGAGGTAAAAGCACCTCTGGAAGGGGAGCCTTGTACATGTGGTAGGGATTATAGATTGTAAAATCCACTGGGGCAGGGACTGACGTGAAAGGCCAAATATTCTCTGTAAAACAATGCGGAATATGTGTGTGCTATATAAATAATAGATAGTATAGCTGGCACATAGACTGGTTGCAATACCCTGTGCACAACATAATAATACACCCATTGGTGCACTTGTATTTATAATTTATACATCTGTAAAATAAGTTTGCATAATCAATTTTGTTGGTGGGGGCCCCCACAACCTAGTTGCCCCAGGGCCCACCACAAGCCCTAATTTGGTCCTGTCTATACTTGCTGACACAAACTATTACATTTTGTTAATAATTTTTATTTTATTTTGGGGAGACAGACTGACGGTGTATGTCAGAAAGCATAGACAGAGGGCTCGATTCAGACATGCTCGCTAGATGCGTACGCTCGCACCCAGCATATGCAAATCCGGCCAACCCACAGCAAGGCAGGCAATCGCATGGCACGGCATTAGCACGACTACCATGTCTTGGCGTGCAATCGCTTTGTGAGTGCAGACACCGGCCTGTCTTAAGACACCCACTTGCGCAAGTCATCTCCAGGAAGTATATGCAACCATCGGTGCATCAGGTACCATCGGATGCGATCGCAGCGCTTGAGGTTGACCATACCCTACCGCAAGCACTGCGAGCACTTCAGTGTCAAAACCAGCCAGGTGACGTGTACTATGATGTTGTCTTTTAATTATGCACGCCTCTGAAACGGCATTGAGATGCTCAGGCACGCCTGCATTCTCACCTCTACTCCCCCGTTTTTAATGGCCAGCCCCTGTTACCACCTACAAACTGCTTCCCCTGTCACTTACTCTGCTGGGCTGTCTATGCGCAGTGAGTGAATGCTTTCCGATCTCTCGCACTGGTTCGCGTACGCGCACTGCGATGCATACGCATGCACAGAATGCAAAAATTGTCCAGCTATGAACTAACGCATCCTAGCGAGCGGGTCTGAATCAGGTGCAGAGTGTGATCTGATGCTGCCTGTATGTTACACTGGATGCTTGTATTTTCATACCCAGCCAAATAAATATAAAATCAAACATTTCCTCCTGTCCACTAATTCCAATAATTACCAACCTTATTGGCTTAAGAGGCCTTCCAGTCTGCTGGGTGTGACTGTGGATAAATTATTTCTGTGTTCCAGGCTCCTCTGTGTCTGGGCTCCTCCCCCTGCTGATGTCATCGCTGGACTCAGTGTGTGCAGTGCTGTCAGTCACAGATGTGTTCAGCCCGCCTCTCTCCGCCCTCCGTCCGGCCCACCACCGCTGGCTTCAGTGTATGTAACTTAGCTGAGCAACTAGTGTACAGCAAGCTGCCCGCCCCCTCCCGTTCCCCCTCTCCTCCCGCTGCCGCATCCAGGACAGTCATAGCGGAGCTTAGGAGGGAGAAGAAGCTTGTGATAAGCTCCTCCCCCGTGATGTCGCCACTGATTCCGGATGAAGGAGTCAGTGGTGATAGAAGCCCCGCTGCCTGCCACACACAGCTCACTGCCGCTGCGCACACCCGCCAATCACCTTCCACCCAATAAAACAATACAGTACCAGTTACAGGGGCTAAGCTATGCCCTCCCACAATAGTGGGCGTGGCTATAAATTACCGAGGCCCGCCGGGGAATACCCCGAATCCCCGCCAGCCCAGTCCAAGCCTGTATCTATTTATCTATCTATCTATTTATCGACATCTACTTAAAGCGTATATTGTGGCCAAATATGGAATGAGCTGACAATTTCATAGAACCGTTTTCACTCATCACTACTTTTGACAATGATTATTTCCTTAGAGATAGACAACTCGAAAAATCTAAGGATTCTCCATTAGGCAGAGTTAAATATATCCTTCTAAATCATTGTTGCACTGAGATTGCAACAACTTTGCAGAAGTCACCACTGAAAACAAAGAAGCACAATTTGATGTGCAGAGACACACAGCACCATCATAGATTTTGCAAAAAGTCCTATAACAACAACAGTTGAATACATTTGTTTTGTAATGTGTTTATATTTGACAAATAAAAAAGTAAAAAAAATACTTGACACTAGTTCCACAGAAACAAAATCTGTGTAACCCAAGGTGTCAGTAACCCAAGTGTGCTTCATACAAATATTTTATGCAATTCAGAATATAATGCCAATACTGTATTGTGAGCTTCATAGAATCAACATAGTTGTTGTTCTTATTTTTTGCTTTTGTTCTTATTTTGTTAGATATTGTTTTTGAGAACTGCAAAATGCGACTCTTTGGACACTTTTCCCTCAATACACTTTTTAACAACCATAGGCGTCTATGTACTAAGCAGTGATACGTGACAGAGTGAAAAGTGATAAGTCTGTGATAAGTGCCAGCCAATCAGCTTCCAACTGTCATATTTCAAACACAGCCAGTGAGATGACAGTTGGAAGCTGATTGGCTGGCACTTATCACAGACTTATCACTTTTACTCTGTCACTTATCACTGCTTAGTACATAGACCCCATAATCTTCTTTATGTAAACAGAAAATCTACTTAGCAGGAGTTCATCTATGTTATTATTTCTTTTCATTAATCTTTTACTTACATACAAAATTTAAATTTCACTACCAATATCCGTGCACGTATTCTTCAGAACAGGGGTGTATATTCATATGCTGTAGCACAGCTGAGGGGACAGAGGAGGACATAATGTGCCAGTAATTCTGCCAGTTGTGGATAATCTCCAGCCACTTCCCAACAGTTATCTTCAGCCAGTCCTCTTCTGTCTCTCCAGATGACATCGGCTTTCCGGACTCCACAGATCAATTTATAACAGCTGCCTGTGCTGCTGCAGTAATCAGCAGGGAGAAGGCAGTGGTTTTAAATGGATTTACTTATGTCCCCCTGACAGCTGGAACCCAAGGACAATGCATCCATTGTCTCTGAGAGTTCCATCACTGGTCCCCACACATCAAGTCAGTGGCGTATCTATAAAAGGTGCAGTGTGTGCAGGGCACACGGGCTCTCTTCACCCATATTATTTTAAACTTACCTATCCGTGGTCCCGCGGCGGGTGTCAGCACTGCTCAGAACACCGTAAAATGGCTGCCGTGGCCATTTTTCTGGTGTTCTGCGCATGCGCAGTAGACTCCGGGCACATTCTAGTGCCCGGAGTCTACTAATGCTTCGGTGGCTGGCCAGCCGGCTGCCGGCCACTGGGGAGAGAGGAGGGGGCCCAACTTTTGGAGTGCACACGGGCCCCCTCCTCTCTTAAAATGCCCCTGCATCAAGTCCACTCAAGTCCACACCCTCCTTATGTCCAGGGACCAACATTTCTCATAGCGGCTCTTGCTGCCGACAATGGGGGGTGCGTAAGGTTCCATTATCTGATGGGAGGACCATTTGGCAAAACTGTTTTGCAAGTATGTTGTTAGGTAAGGACAGCGTAAGCCTTGACTGTTTTGCTTACTACATATATATCTTATGGATTCTGTGGGGTATATTTACTAAAGGTCGATTTTAATCAATTTAAAATAGATCAAAATCGATCAACATCGATGTTTTGTTTCTGGGGCTAAATCACACATTTATCAATACTTAAACAACAAATTAAAAAGTTGACTGATAGTAAATGTGTGATTTAGCCCCAGAAACACAACATGGATTTAAATCTAGCCTCAGAAACACAACATGGATTTAAATCAATTTTGATCAAATTTAAATCGATTAAAATCGATCTTTAGTAAATATACCCCTGAGGCTCTTGTATTGCTGTTTTGTGTAGTATGAGACAAACAGTATATTAAAACAAAGGTTATGCTATATGTATTTTAATAAAAACGTAAACCCCACACTAGTCAATAAAGAATGAAAACTGTTTCCATTGGCAACCATGAACAAACATGTGGCGTCCCACTGCCTTTAGGACAAGACATCACTTTGGCTTGATCAGTGCGGTATATCTGTTCTGCTTAACAAGAGCTCTACTAAACCTATAAACATGTATTGTTTTGAGAAGAAATTATGTTTCAGGATCTCAGAAAGTAATTTGTTCCTGTATTATGCATAAATAAAAATGAACACCTACTGTTTGCGTACCATAAGGAGCCAACATGAACATGTTCCCTGCTGTTTCTGTTACGGCTCTTTAAAAAATGCTTCTCCATTTCTTATGTAGAACACAGGATCATTCACGCCATATTCAAAGGGCAGACAATATCCCATTACCTCCTGTAATTTACATACCTCTGCATTATTACATTTCAAAGCACAGAAGCTTATACGTAAGCAAACACAGGAATGCAAATAACTTATGCTGCTCAGAAAATATGATTGATGCTGATTTCCTAAGTAATCTTTAAGGCTTTTGAAAGCTTCTGATAGAAAACACAATTACCAATGTATTGCCTCTTAACAGCACTGAGACATGTAACATAATAGATGAGCTGGAGATGGCACAGAGATAAATCTAATGACTTTCTTGGGTGACACTTGGTTTATGATATTACCAAAGCCACACAATGTATTTTTCTAAATTACAGTATAATTTATCCCAAACATGTTATGTATGTTAAACACATTTAATGAGAAATAACCGGAAATACTCAATAGTAAACTTCAGCTCTCCTGGACACAGAGATAAGTTCAATTAGAATTTACCTTTCTAGGGCCTGATTCACTACGGATCACTATTGCGATCTCAGCTGCGATTACGCACGCAGATCTGCTGTGAAAATATTCTAATAACTGCAATCGCAAAGCCAGTACAGAGACGCCCAAAGCCAGCATAGAGATGCCCATTACCGCTTTCACACATCCGTAATACCACGCAATCCTGTGTATACATCGGGAACATCGTGTAACATCGGCCCATCATGCACAATTACAGCAGGTCTGACTTTACTGAGAAATTGCTAACCTCACACACGCAGTGAGTACACAAGCTGCATATGTCATTGTAGTGGCTAATTTATGCATGCTCAAGTAATGGCGTACAAATGGACAGGGGCGCCTGTGTTTCTCCGACCACTCCCCCGTCACCACCCCAAAACACTGATCTGACATCACTCACTCGGTGCTGGCTTTGTATCTGCGTAGGTGATCACACAGCGATAGCAATGCTAACTCACGCACGTGCACTTGGTGCATAGGCATGTGCAGAACACACCATCGACCGATCTGCATATGCGTTTGCAATTGCAATCCATGATGAATCGTTAATGTCGTGTTTTGTAAGTGATAGAAAAGCAGTAGCAGTCTTTTCTAGAGAACAATCATTTTTTTATTTACTTTCTGTTCATTTTATTATTTAGCAGTAGAGATGTGTGTTCGGTTCTCCACATACTTGCCCGACATTCAGCTCCCTCCTTCCGGGAGGGAGCTGAATGCCTGCAAATAGTGGGGGGCGTGGCGGGGCAATGGGTCTGTGTTGGGGGTGGGCAAGGGGCGGAGCCACATGAACGCGTCATTATGGTCCCACCCCCTCCTCACAATGCCGAAAATAATATCATTGTGAAGCTGGGGGCGGAGCCACGATGACGCGATTCAGTGCGAATCGCGACATCGGGCCCCCCGCTGCGGGGGTTTCTAGTAGCTAGTCGGAGGTAGCAGGCAGCAGCTGGGAGGCTTGCCTGCATTTCCGGTGGGTCGGGAGCGGCACCCGATATTCGGGAGGCTCCTGACCAAATCGGGAGGGTAGGCAAGCCTGGTTTTCCAGAAATCTGAATCCACCTGAATTTGGTGAATCCGAACAGATCCGAGTCGTATTACTGATCTCCTGACGAGATTCAGACATATCCGAGTCACGGTTCTGATCTTCCCGCAGTCCGGAAATTCGGATTTTAAATCCAAATTTTGGGATTTGGATTGCAAAAATAGCATGATTCTAGGGGGTAAATTTACTAAAGTGAGAATTTTTAGAAGTGAGTTTTCGAAGAGATGTTGCCCATAGCAACCAATCAGATTCTACTTAACACTTAACTAGCACCTTCTAGAAGATACTAGCTAGAATCTGATTGGTTGCCATGGGCAACATCTCTTCTAAAACTCACTTCTAAAATCTCTTACTTTAGTAAATATACCCCTAGCTGGATTTAAAAACTTTCCATCAATTTAAGAAAAAAAAAAAACCTCAGATCCAAAGCCAAAACACGTGAGGGTGATTTTGCAAAACCAATACACAAAGTTGAAACCAGATCCAGCCAAAACCAAAACACAGGGGTCAGCGCTAGAGATGAGCGGGTTCGGTTTCCAGTGATCTGAACTCACCCGAATTTAGCAGAACAGAGTTGGATCCAAGCAGGCTCGGATGTTTCCGCCTTACTCGGATCTCTCAAATAGAGACAAAACCATAGAGGCAAAACCATTGAGGCAAAGCCATCTCGCGGTTCGCGAGCTTTCGTCTCTATGAACAATGTAGTTCCACGCGACGGACGCTATTTCACTCCGGCTGTGGAGACTGAACAGGGAGGGTGGGTAGCAGGGACGGATTGGCCATTACCTTTAGAGGGGAAAATCCCGGTGGGCCGATTGGTCTGTGGGGCCGCTTATCAACCTTGGCCCCGCCCCCCAAATCGCGTCACCCAGCTAACATGCATTTTTTTTTTTTAAGCATCACAGGCAGCCCTGAGCTGTCAGCTGCCGCGGCCCCAGGCCCGGCTACAGGGTCGCACAAGGTATACAGCCGCGCCTCCCACTTCCCAAGGTAAACCCCCGGGCCGTGGCCACGTCAACCCTACTTACTGAGTGTGGCCACGGCACTAGCATGTATCGTGTCATAATGACGCTGCGCGGATGCGCCAGCCCTCCTTACTGCATCCCCGGCCTGCCGTGCCACTGCGATGCCTGGCCCATCTACCGAGGAGCAGGGAGGCCAGTAGGAAGTGGAGTCGTCCACAGCCGAGCACTCAGACAGGCCAGTACACTACTTCAAGCCACTGTCTGTCCCAGCAGATGCTTGTGGAGGTAAGTGACACCCATGACAGACAGTGTTCTTATTATTCTTGATTGATATTGACAAAGTGCCCATTTTCTTATTTTTACATATGCCTGTAGCTCCGGTTTTCTTTTAATATATATATATATATATATATTAGGGGTGTGCACCGGACACTTTTCGTGTTTTGTGTTTTGGTTTTGGATCTGGATCTTTCTTCGTGTTTTGGATCTGGATTGGTTTTGCCAAAACCACCCTTCCGTGTTTTGGGTTCTGGGTTTTGTGTTTTGGATCTGGATTTTTTCTTAAAAAATAAAAAAAAAACGCTAAAATCACATAAATGGGCCTTTTTTTGTTCCTACGCTATTAATAACCCCAATAACATTAATTTCCACTCATTTCCACTCTATTCTGAACACCTCACACCTCACAATATTGTTTTTAGGCCAAAAGGTTGTACCGAGGAAGCTGGATGACTATGCTAAGCGACACAAGGGGGCGGCACAAACACGTGGCCCATCTAGGAGTGGCACTGCAGTGGCAGACAGGAAGCCAATCAGCGTTATGGTGCCCATTTGCATGTAGCACGAACCCGGGAGATCCGTGCTACATGCATCTGTGTGATTGGCACAAAGCAATGACAGGTCCGTGAGACCCGTCTGTGCTGCTGTGGTAAAAAAAAAAAAAAAAACCTGTGTAAAAAAAGAAAAAAATGGCGTGCACCCCCCCCAAAAAAGAGCAACCAGCCCCGGGCATTAGTAACCCAGTGCTGGGTGTGCTTAAATACAGGGGACAAACGACGTAGGGGTCCCCTGTACTTAAGCACAACCAGCACCGGGCTAGTCAGAACCAGCGCTGGTTGCCAAAATACGGGGGACAAACGACGTAGGGGTCCCCTGTATTCTGCGCAACCAGCTCTGGGCTCTGATCCGGTCCTGGTTCTGGAAATATAGGGGACAAAAAATGAGTAGGGTTCCCCTGTATGTTCCAGAACCAGCACTGGACTTTTTCTAGCGGGGGGCTGATGCCACAGCCAGGGGAGCCCTTTCACCGGGCCCCCCAGCCGCAGCATCAACCCTGACCGCTAGTCAGCCCAGGCCGGGGATCCCTGGAGAGCTGGGGACCCCCCCAATAAAGGGGTCACCCTCTCCAGGGCACCCCAGGCCCAGGCTGATAGCCCGGGGCTATCCCCGCCACCCCTGGTGGCGGTGGGTGGCGGGTTGATTGTGTGGTGTGGTGTAAATAAAGAATATCAAACATTGTCTTTACAAGTAGAACTGCAAGTCCCAGCTAGCCTGCCCCGCATGCTGGTACTTGGAGAACCACAAGTACCAGCATGCAGGGCATTAAGGGCCCACTAGTACCTGTAGTTCACCTGTAAAAAAAATGTTTAAAAAAACACAGGACACACACACCGTGACAGTATAAGTTTATTAAACATACATACACACACACACATGTACACATACTCACCTATGTAACCTGTAGCATCGGTCCACTTGTCCGGTAAAGTATCCCTAGGGGACCTGTGAAAAAAAACATACTCACCATCTCCTATGCGAGGTTCTGTCCTCTTCGTTCCAAAGTAGGCATCCCCGGACTTGGCAAAAAAAAAACAACGAAAACGCGATCCACGAACTTAGTACCGTTCTATAGAACGGTACTTCCCGAATGAGAGCTTAGCGGCGGGGTATCACCATGGAAACCCCGCTGCTAAGCGTTCATTGGCTGAGAGAGGTCATCTCCCGTCTCTCAGCCAATGAACGGCTCCCTCCATTGTAGTCAATGGTGGGAACCGCAGGGTAAACTTTAATAACCTTGCGGCTCCCAGCATTGACTACAATGGAGGGAGCCGTTCATTGGCTGAGAGAGACGGGAGATGGCCTCTCTCAGCCAATGAACGCTTAGCAGCGGGGTTTCCATGGTGATACCCCGCCGCTAAGCTCTCATTCGGGAAGTACCGTTCTATAGAACGGTACTAAGTTCGTGGATCGCGTTTTCGTTTTTTTTTTTTTTGCCAAGTCCGGGGATGCCTACTTTGGAACGAAGAGGACAGAACCTCGCATAGGAGATGGTGAGTATGT